>JAKTSU010000019.1:0-148332 GCA_030580395.1 Myxozyma nipponensis
AACCCAACCCCCCCCCCCCCCCCCCCCCGTGGTTCAATTCTGTATCGCGTCGCACAGCTTGCTAGCCGGGTGTATGAACGGGGTTTCGTTCTGAGTTTATCGTTTTATCAAATAAAAGCCCGCTGGATATTACTACTTCATGAAACTAAAAAGTCGACAAACGCTCTACATTCTCCACCATCAAACGGCATAACAAAAAGATTCCATTGGCCCCTGATCCGCATCTGGTGCTGGCTACGAAACCCTTTTTAGCTAGCGAGATGAAATTGTCACATGGCGACGCCGATACTGTAAGGGATTCGTAGCCGAGCCGCGCAAAGTGCCACCACTGCCACTATCATCAGGATATACTGGAAAACACCCGGTCCGACCAAAATGGGACTATATAATCCAATACACTTGATCGGCGTATGTCCTGGCCTTCCAATACCATTTTGAAGTCGCTTACAATAAGCCCGTATCGTCACTGTCACATTCTCAGAGATACCATCACATCAGGTCTACGTGCTTGGTGCTACCGTATAAAAATCTCCCTGTGGCGGCTCGAAGAAATTCATAGATGCGAATCCCATTCTTCTCGCCTCCGGGCCATCCGTCTACGGATATCACGTCGAATCCAGACGAAATTCCCGACAGACCGCCGACGCCGGTAGGAGGAGTTGAGCCGATTCTTTTGCCGAACGAGATCGTGCTGCAGATCTTCCCCAAGAAGCTGTGTTCGTATCGGCCTGCGCCTGATCCCGCCGCCAAGGTGGGACTGTTTTCGTTTGCAACCGAGCCGGAGTATTTCCATACCTATTTGACACGGAACGGACACATGGCTGCTCTATGGGTCACCAGCATGCGGGTGGGTTTTTAATCAGTCTTGGCTAGTAAAAAATTAAAAAAGACAGTGGAGGTTGCTAATTCACCCAAGTTGCTAGTGGTACCAATCAGTGAAGGCATCAAGGGATGCACTGTCGACGTGCTCGAAGTCGAATCGATGAAAGCGCTGGAGTCAGATCTCAAGGTATGGTTCTTCCTTGCCAACGTGGAAACCGTGACCCGTCACCGCGTACCGCCGTCATCACCGTCGACGAGCATTACCACCACGGAACGATTCATTTTCTCAGTACCATTTTCGACACATCAGCGGGCACAAGCGTTTGTAAAGCTAATTTCAAATCTGCGGTTCGAGCACAAGGTCCGGCAAGCGCTGCCGCCGCCGTACCGACGCAAATCAGAGTCGTTTTACGACCAGCCGCGGCCCAGCATCGACCTGCTGGCGTCGCTGTCGCCCGCGGTATCGGCCACGGGCTCAATCGAAGACGCGATCGAAGAAGCCATCGAGAACGAAGAGGAAGACTGGGCCGACAACGAGCGGCGGCTGCCGTCGTACGAAGAAAGCGAGGACGCGGTCGAGAGATACCTGATCGACCGGGGCTTGCTTGCCGAAGACGGCTCGCCGATCATTTCAACCGATTCGCCTGACATCACTCCCATTCAGCAACGACGAGCCCGCCGCAATACGAACAGTCTAAGCACTTCTACAAACCTGATAACCGCGTCATCCAACAGTGGTAGTGACGCCGCCAGCACCTACCCGGCACCACCGAACGCTAACCCGACCTCGACCTCAACCTTGACCTCAGACTTTCGATCCAGACCAAGCTTTGACAGGAGAGAGACTCTGGGAAGATCACGATCTGTGCCACCGGTTCGGAGCAGCGTAGCAGTCGAAGAATGATTATTCCTACCTACGCTTAGTACCCGACGGTCGCTCTCTTTTTATTTTTTATTTTTTTTTTTTTTTTTGGTGCCATGTACAGAGTTGGGTTGGTTTTGGTTTTTTGTGGGATATCTATCTTTCTTTTTGAAGTTGGCGTTTAAAGTATCATGCATGTAACAAATGTGAATAGATTCCAGCCTTCTTCTCGTTTCCTAATACCAATTCAAACTGATTCGGGTTCGGCCGGAAATTGTGTCTTGATTATGCGAGGCTCTCGGCTCGGGCTCGGGGCTCGGGGCTCGGGGCTCGGGGCTCGGACTTGGACGGATGTCAAACAAATAAAGACGAGAGCCACATTGAATGCGGCTCATTTTCGGCAGTCTCGCTCGAACGGCTGAGGAACAGACCGCCGGGCGGTTAAGCGGAATTACGTAGGTCTAGAACTAGGTAGATGTAAAGAAGACGAAATAAAGAGAAGGGGGAGGGGAAGGGGGGAAATCGAATATACCAGGTTAGCTTTGAATTGGAGAGAGAAGTGAAACCAAGTTTTTAGGGCGGATCACGCATGATGACAACCGCCGGTTTGGTTTATGGGGGAGCCCGCCTGACGGTGGCGGGTGGGGGATGTAAGGAAGAGGACGAGGAGAAAGGGAGAGAGATGTTCAGCTGACCACCAGCGTGCTGAGGGAGCTGAAGGGAACTGAAGGGCGTAAGCGGGCATCAGGAACAATTTTGAAGTATTCTGGTTTGTAACCCAATCGTCATGTGGACAAGGGGCTGTGCGTAACGTGCACTTGAAACGGTTCGGTCTGATGTTGGAAACGAACCCGTAGGTTGACCGGGGTCAGTCATGGAATAAAAGTATACTCCGGCCGGATGACAGTCTGCTACTATTATACGACAAAATTCCAACCAACAACGCTCTGGCTCCGTTCAGCGGTCTGCTGGCTCAGGCGCAGCGAGCCCGCTACGGCCCTGTCAGCAGCACCAGCCGCTTTTTTGCCTTGCGCTTCGTGCGTGCGTGAATGAAAAAGAAGTGACGTGTTCGATGACGATCCGAAAGAGGACACGTTTTCCTGCGTTTTAGTATCCGGACGGCAGGTAGATTGTTCTTTTTGGCATTTTCCTGGCAATTTATGCTTGCATGTGTGTGTAACCGGATATAGACGGGCCTGGCCTTGTGATGATACCATTATGCTTTATCTATCCAGTTGGGGGGGGGAGGAGTGATAGTTTAGGTCTTACGGAGAGTCCAAGCACTGGATCCGCCCAAACCCCGCCACGGTTGGTTGTTGGATTGATTCGAATTCGGTAGATAAGATTGCTGCTGGCCTGGCCCGGTTGCGAATAAATTTTATTTATTACGGCGAGTTAGCTCTACTGCATAAGCTGTTGCTAGCTTGCAGGCACGACTCGGAGCACAGCTTGATTCGGCATCGACCCAGACGCCGAATCAAGATGGCCACGTCGAATATATGCTGCCTGCCGGTGCACCCGTTCATGTCCCATCGCGGCAAGCAGAAGTGGCGAGTCTGCCATGGTGGGGTGGTGGACGGGCGAGCGAGCGCAGCACGGCTGATGCATTAACCATCAATATTGTGACCTCGATTACGGACCGGTCTGTCGGACTGAGCGGTTGCGAGCTCCGGTACATGTCGCGACATTAAACGCAGCCTGCGAATTACTGCGTCATCACAGGTGTAGAGCTAATTAGCCACGTCTCCCAATGGGCCCCCTTAAGTGCACCTCGGTCGCTAAAAACACCAGGACGCCGTGCATCCCGTAGGTTGGACACGACGAGACCACCACCACCACCGCCGGCCTCGGAGCTGGCACACGACGCCGTAGCAGACGACAAGCGACGTCGTCATCATCCGTCGTCATTGCCGAACAGGTGAGCAATTAATCAACCGTATTCACTCGGCTCTCTCCCCCACCAAAAGTGGCCCCCCCCCCGGACCCGCCACCCAGTCGGGTTGGTCCGGTTGTCCTCGGAGCGCCTGCGCTGTGGGTGCTTTTTCTTTCTTCCCCTTCCCTCGCTCCCACCGGGGCTGACTCTGGGCTGACGGGACTACCCAATCACCATCGCACTGCATCTACACTACTCCGCCTTGTTCAGACCACACAGGCTTCGTCTGCTAACCGTGTTCTTTGCTCAGCACGTTCACTGCCTGTGCTTATCCTCTGTTGTCCCCTCGCCGGCATCATCAGCCTGCTGCAAAAAACCTGCCCACAACCCGCCCATTCGCCCGCTCGGTCGAATCTGCCGTCTCGTCTGGTCTTCCGCGGCTCACAGAAATAATAATATACACTTCCCAAAATTTCACCTTTCCCACACCACACCCACCCACCAACTGCTGACTGATCTCGCCGGTCTGAAGCAAGCTTCCGGTCGACCTTTTGTGTTTGTCTGTGTCAAATCATCAGGCTGCTGCGGGCTGTGCTGTCGTGCTTATCGACACCTCACACTCTAGTCGTTTATTTGTCGCCGACTGATTGTCTTATTTATAGCCAATCTTCTCGTACCCCCCCTTCCACCGGTCGACTGCTCTTCACCGTCGTCAGCCAATCACGCTTTGATCACTCAGCTATCAGTCCGGTTGTCGATCACTCACTCAAATCGTCGGTTCAACCCTGTTTGTGTAAACAGGTCACGCTCGGATCCTGGCTTGGGTTTTCGGCAGATATTAGTCACCGGTCTCCATCCACCCTCCCGCCTGTCGCCGATTTCCATCCAGAGCATACAAGCCTAGGTTTGGGCTCTCACTATCCATCATGTCTACACTGTAAGTTCTAATTATTCTACATTATCGTGGAAATCCGTGTACCTGGCTTTGTTGTTTGTGTTTGCTTGTTTTTTTTTTTTGTCTGCGTTTTTCTCGTCGTCCAAGTATCGCAATGCTCGCGTTGGCGTTGCCGCCGCCAAACAGGGTTTCGTGCCCCCCCCAGCAGCAGCAGCAGCAGCAGCAGCAGCGGGTGCGTCAATGTGAGGGTGTCAGATTGCGAGGGCGGCGGGCGGCCGATCACCACCCACCAGACGCTCTCTCTAGATCAGATCTACTCAGTGTGTGCGTTCAGCGGGTTAGCGGGGCGATCTGTTTATTTGCCATCCAGTGTGCTCGATCTATCCATATCATTGCTAGATCGTCTCCGTGCTGCGTTCTTCTAGCGTGATCGAGCGAGATTTCTGTGTGTGCATTTGCCCAACCCCCCCCCTTGTGTCGACGGTGACGAGAGAGAGAGTTCCGAGTGTGCCTCATTTTCACACACATCCCTGCCTCTAACCACTCGATCTGACGACCCTGCATTGCTCCGCTGCCGGCTGATTGCGTCCTGTTTACTTATCTTTCTTCTTCTTCTTTTATTTCTTCTATTTGTTTCTTGTTTTCTTTTTTTCCTGTCACGGATTTCCTATCGACCTCCCACCCCCCCCCCCTCGGCGGCTGTGGTCGTCTGTCGTCGAGTGAGTCCATTTTGCTAACGTGATGGCATCCGTGCCACCGGCCACCAGGGATCTGCGTGTAGGCAACAAATACCGGATTGGAAGAAAAATCGGAGGTGGCAGTTTTGGCGACATCTACCTAGGTATGTAACTCATCACTGTCTGCTCGTTAATTGTGTTTTATCTTCGGGTCAATGCTAATTCCGACCTCAGGTACAAACATCATATCCGGCGAAGAAGTCGCGATCAAGCTCGAATCAGTCCGTGCAAGGCATCCTCAGCTCGAGTATGAAGCAAGAGTGTAAGTCGTATCCTTTACGGTTGTTCTCTCCCCACCCCGATTCTAATCGTTTAGATACAAAATTCTGGCCGGCGGTGTTGGTATCCCGTTTGTGAGATGGTACGGAACAGAATGCGACTACAATGCAATGGTGATGGACCTGCTCGGCCCGTCGTTGGAAGACTTGTTCAACTTTTGCAATCGAAAGTTTTCCCTCAAGACGGTGCTGCTGCTCGCCGACCAGCTGCTTGCCCGCATTGAGTTCATCCACGCCAAATCATTCATCCACAGAGACATCAAACCGGACAACTTTCTCATGGGCATCGGCAAGCGAGGCAACCAAGTCAACGTGATCGATTTCGGTCTAGCCAAGAAGTTTAGGGACCCGAGAACACATATGCACATCCCGTACAGGGAGAACAAGAACCTGACCGGCACCGCGCGCTATGCGTCGGTCAACACCCACCTGGGTGTCGAGCAGTCGCGCAGAGACGATCTTGAGTCGCTCGGGTACGTGCTGATGTACTTTTGCCGTGGGTCACTGCCGTGGCAAGGACTCAAGGCTGCCACCAAGAAGCAGAAGTACGACCGGATCATGGAAAAAAAGATGACCACGCCACCGGAGATTCTGTGCCGGGGATTCCCCGTCGAGTTCTCGTTGTACCTGTCGTACGCCCGAACGCTTCGTTTTGACGACAAGCCGGACTACATCTATCTCCGCAAGCTGTTCCGAGACTTGTTTGTGCGGGATGGGTTCCAGTACGACTACATTTTCGACTGGACCATGTTCAAGTACTCGCAGAATCCAAACGCGCAGCGCAACGAGCAAGGACAAATTGAGGAGAGCTCGGAAGATAAAGACAAGCGCATGACGCGTTCCACGGCGGCCGCTGCTGCTGCCGTGGTCCAGCCGGCGGCTGGCGGTGGCCAAGCTCCAAATTCAGGCATTCCCGGCGGCCAACAGCAGCAGCAGCAGCAGCAGCAGCAACAGCAACAGCAGCAGCAGTCGCAGCAACCGCCGGCGGCTCAGCAGCGAGTGTCTTCGTCAGCGCGTGCCGGCGGTGCTAATGGCGCCAGTGGTACCACCCCTAGCCGACGCAAGGTTGTCGATTGGCAAGCTGCCAGAGATGCCGCCGACGTGGCATACGTTGGCCATGTCGGGGGCATCGAACTGGCTCAGCCAATGTCTGGCCTGGCACAGGCTGCCGTCGGCAACGAGCGAACTGTCGGTAACGAACGGCTGCTTCGATCTGCCAGCAAGACCTCACCCGGTCCCGGTCAATACCATATTCCTACTCAACAACAATCACAGCTACCGTCTCAACCACCACCTCAACAGCAGCAGCAGCAGCAGCCGCTGCCGACTCATTACTCGCCAAAGGTGTCGAATAAATATTATCAACCGGTCACGGCATCACCACAGTCAGCCTCGGCGCAACCAATCTCTAGCAATCAACAAGTTTATAGTCGAGATGACTCGGTTGCCAAGAACGGTGCAAACGTACCTCAGCAGTGGTACTAGTCTGGGAGTGCCCATGTTGAGTTATGGAGTGCTAGGTACTCAAACCGAATTCCAAATTCAAATCCCAATTATCATTAATACTAGCTCATTTTTTTATCACCGATGTTCTGTGAGCTCCTTCCAGTAGTTTCAACCTGACTATTTCTATTACTGTTTACCGTCTGGCACAATAAGCACGATCGAGAATGGAGTATACTTCTCTCGTGTCTGTCGAGATTGAATGGCACTCCAGTGGAGTGGGTTATGGAGATGAATCTGTCAATCGAGGTTGGAACGTAAATTTCTGTTACGTCGAAACGATCTCTTTCTATTCTTTTTGTTTTTCCTTTCCTTTTTTTTCTCTTTTTTCTTTTTCTTTCTTAATAATTTTACTGCGTCTCACTGATATACTTGGCATTCACAGTCTCGTATAATGATGGATGCTTAATGACTCTCTCTCGTTTATCTTCTTTGTGCTGTTTCTTCTTTTTATCGTATTGTTTGCGCTTCGTTTTTTTTTTTTCTTGCGCATTTATTTCTTTAGTGTCGTTGATTTGCATTGAGGTGGACATCCAGATCACGGGCGAGGCAAGGAACGAAATCTTCCGGCGGGAGATTTGCGAATAGCGAAAGTCTAGAAATCTCCTGAGGGATGGATTGTCGGGATTGCATTTTGCACCTCGCTGAAGTTTGGGGGACGACTGATGGGTTTTTTATATATCGTAAGGGGGTAAAGCAAAGCAAGCGTAGTGTGATCCTCATATCTATTATCAATAGGCTATATATATATTTTTACAAACTTTGGACTGTAAACGTTAAACATTAAACGCTTAGTCATCGGATAAATTGTCGTCATCGTCATTGTCGTCGTCGCCTTCACTCCAGTCGTCGTGCTTCCCCTTTCTGGGCTTGTTCATGAGCAGCCTGCGATCGGACTCTGGCACGGCGCCGACGTCGACGAGGATTTTTTCCAGGTCGGCGAGACGCATGGATGAGCCACCAAGGAGGGCGAGGGTGACGTACTGGATCTTGACGTCGGTGTCTTTGTAGACGAGGATGGTGGGACAGTTGCGGTCGGGGTAGTTCTCGATGGCGCGGGAAGCCTGGATGTCGACGAACTTGATGTCTTTGAACTTGTCGGCGGCGACGGAGAACAGGCCCGCGAGCAGTCTCGAGTGAGCATTGCCCGGAAGCGACAGGTGGACGACCACGAACGCAGATTTGGACGCCAGCGTGACCTCGGCGTTGTAGTCCGGTTTCGACACCGGCACCACCGACCCGAACAGAAACGTTGACTTTGCGATGTTGCGCAGCTGCGTGATGCGTTGCCGCCGGTACGCTGCCAGAAACTCGTCGTCCTCGTCGTCTTCGAGCGCGGCGAGCTCGTCGTCCGATTTGTCTTCAAGTCTATTCGCTTCAGCTTTCTGCCGGGCCTCGTCCAGGGTCTGTTCGATCACTGCCGATGGCGACGGCGGTCGCTCCGGGATGATGCCGTGGGATCGTAAAATGTCGTTCCTAATGTCAGTTAGCCTCGTCTCTAGCATAATGCATTGATGCTTTTTACCATTCTGTGTCTTCGTTGGGATCAACTTCGACCTGCATCGTGGCTGGAGATCAAACTTGAGTGTCATCAACTTCAGGTTTGACCTGAATTGATTCAAACTGATTCTGAAATGTGTGACCCGGCGGCGTCGCGAGGTCGCGAAATTTCACGTAAATTTGGGACTTCAAAAATTCGACATCGCGAAATGCTCGACGCAAGAGATGTGTTAAAAAAAAATTCCCGGACAGTAGCAAAGATGGCATTGGTGTTACCAGGCGATCCGATAACGGTACCAGATATTCTCGACGACGATGACGATGTGACTGAACCAGTTGTTCAGCTTGGGCTCGGGATCCTGCACATCCCGCCCGACACGCTGGTGCCTACGAGGGCAGGCACCCTCCACACCACCATCAAGCGAACCCCCGCGACGGCAACAGCGACACTGTACATGGATCCGTCAGGCGGACGGTACGTGCCAGCGGTGCACGACAACGTACTCGGCACGGTAATCGGCAGGGCAGGCGACCTCGAGAAGGCGTACTACCGTGTAGCGCTGCCGCTGTGCACGTCGCCGGTGGCGATTCTCGACGCAGCTGCGTTCGCCAACGCCGCCTCCCGCAAGACAAGACCGAATCTCGCAGTCGGCACGACCGTGTACGCACGCATCAGCGCCGTCTCGCACGCCCTCGGCGAACCCGAGCTCGAGTGCTTCGACTTGACCACCGGCAAGGAAGCCGGCTACGGCGAGCTCCACGGCGGCATGATCGCTGACATCTCCACCGCCTTCGCCAGGCGGCTGCTCAACCCCCAGGCTTTTGTGGCCGGGGGAGCAGCAACAACTCCATCGGTGTCGGTGGTCGATGTCATCGGCAGGTTCGTGCCGTTTGAAATCGCCGTCGGTCGCAACGGCAGGGTGTGGATCGACTCCGAGTCATGCCAGTCCACCCTCGCCATCATCAATGCCATCCACCAATGCGAAAACCTGCCGCAGAATCTCATCGAGGCTACCGTCTCCAATGCTCTCAAGTCTACCAACAAATAGGCTTATGTAGATATACATAAGCTACGTCACCACGCTCAAGATCACTATGTATATATAAGCTGTATTTTTAATATTAATACAAACGACATTCTCATAATCTCCTCTCTCTTTTTTTCTTTTCTTTGCAATCAAGCAACTAAAACTAAAACAAAATTAATCAAGTCAAAAAAAAACATATAGCTATGCAATGGCTCCGGCGACAAGCTCAGCAATTGCCTCGTCCTCAGCCCGGGCCGATAACTTGAGCGCAACCCCGTTCTTGGCCGAGTACGCCATCCGCACCATCGCTACAACCTTGGTACCTTGCAGCGTGCGGCCAAACAGCTTCAGCACATGCGTAGCCGGCTGCAGCACCATCTCGGATCCTTCCAGCGGCTGCATCGACAGCAGCTCGTCCACGTAGCTCACGGCGTCCTGCAACGTCTTGAGCTGGTCCAGCGCGTAGGTGGCCGACGTCTCGAACGACAGCTGGTCCCACATGTGGGTGAAGTTGCCGGCGTAGGTCGGCACCAGGAAGTCGCCGACCCGGATCTCGACGTCCTCGATCTTGTACTCGTCCTCGTAGCCTTCGTCCTCGGGCTCGCCGGTCGACGGGTCGATCTCCTTCGACGTGAACCGCAGCGTGTTGGCGAACTTGGCCGTCGCGTACGTCCCGTACTCGTCGCTATCCGGCCGCGAAAACGACACGTACACGGTCCCGGTCGAGTCCTGGGCCAGCTTCGGCACCGTGACAATGAAGTCCTCCACGTACCCGGACTCGTCGTCAGCACTGGCAATCACCGACACGTCCTCCAGCACCGTGTCCGTCAGCGTGTTTTGCACGTCAAACTGCAGCACCACATGGTCCTTGAACATGTGCTTCACGCACGTGATGACAAACTCGGTCTCGGACTCGGTCAGCGCCACCGGCTTGCACGACTTCAGCGTGGCTCCGAACCCGGAAAACTCGGGGATCTTCGCCAGCGCTGTTGCGTACATCGCCGTCAGATCCTCGTGCACGGGTGTGGCCGACGCTGGCGTCGCCGACGAGCCGCCGGTGGTGGTGGTGGTGCCATTGTCCATGGTGGACGACGACAAGATTGGCAAGGTTGCCTGGGTCTTGGTCCGCAACAGCTCCGCATCGGCCTGGTCTTTGCTGATCAGCGGCACACCGGACATGTCGAACGGCTGAGACGTGGTGGATGCGTCTCCGGACGTCATGTAGTGGATCAGCTGGGTCTCGAGCACGGCCAGCGACGGCACCGCGTCCGGCGCCAGAAACGTCTTGGCCACGGTCCGGTTGTCGGACGCCGACAGCCTGAGCGCCATCGCTGCCCGGTCCCGAACTTCGTCGTCCGGGTCGTCAAGACAGCGCGACAGCAGCACCCTCACGCTGTCCTGCACCGCGGCGTCGTCGATCAGCGAGAACTTGGACAGCGCCGTGACGGCGGCGGCACGCACGATCGCGTTCTCCAGCACCACCCGGTTGTAGATGTACCGCACGTACTTGGTCGGGTGTGGCGTGGACGGGCCCTCGGCCCCGAGTAGGTGGAGGATCCGCACCGCCAGCTTGGTGTACTCACAGTCCTCGATAAACTCGCACAGATACGCCAGCGCGTCTTCCTTGGATCCGGGCACGAACCGGATCAGGTCGAACATGGCCTCGACCACGGCCCGCTTGAAGTCGTAGCCGCCTTCGTCGCGCAGCACGCCGGACAGGAACGACAGCATCGACGCCTGCTTGGACGGGAACTTGAGGCACAGGCTGCGGATGGCGTCGATGACGATGATCTTGAACTCGTCGGAAATGTCCGACATGAACCCGGAGATCTGTTTCATCAGTCTGTCGACCGAGGCTTCGTTGCCGGTCTTGAGCAGCGTGGTGATGGCGTAGGTGGCGATCGACCGGTTGGGATCGTTGATCAGGGCCTCGATGTCGATGTTGCATGGATTCACGTTCTGGGGACGGATCATGGCAAACCGGTTCAGGATCCGGATCGCCGAGAACCTAGACACGAACCGCGGCGACGACAAAAACAGCTGCATGACGGCAATCGCCGGCTGGACCTCGGCGTCGGACCCGTCCTTCATCTCGAGGATGGTCTTGGCGGCCTCGAAGTTGACCATGTCAGACTTGTGCTTGAGCCAGCCTTCCAGCAGCGTAAACAACGGCTTGCGCATGTTCCGGTCGTCGTCAATCACCTTGGCGACGAATCTGATGAGCATCACGGTGGCGGCGGCGGATTTGAGCGCGTTGCTGGCGTTGGCGAGCTGCTGGATCATCTTGATCAGCGCCATGCGGTCGTGCGACCGCAATTGGTACAGCAGACCGAGCGCATGGTACTGAGTCATGAACGACGGCGCTGCTGAGCTTCCCAGACCGACACCGCCCTGGCCGCCGCCGAACATGGATGACGAGAACGATTTCTGGGCCAGGACGGTGTCCTGGGTCTCGTTTGCCCACCGACGGACCACGTCGCGTGACACGGGCAGAAGATGATATGAGGATATAAGCGCTGCCGACGACACGGATGGGTTTTTGTCGACAATTGCCGTCTTGATTAATCGTTCGATTGCTTGAATTGTTGATGCCTAACGCGGAGGTTAGCAACATTCTAAAAAACTTCAATTAGGGAATCAACAAGCACATACATCAATAATCCTCGCCAAGGTTCGGATGGCATTAGGTCTGTAGACAATGTCGCTGCCGACGGTGGTGTCTTTCATGATTGATGACGTGACCATGATCACGTCGTCAGCGGTGGTGGCCAGCTCTTTGATAACCAGGTACACCATCTGTCTGAGCGCGATGTCCTTGTGCTGGAACAGTTTGGTGATGGAGAAGAACAGCTGGGTGGACTCAGCCCTGGCAAACGTGTCGCCGGTGGAGAGCAGGTACGTGAGCTTGGTGAGCAGCACCCGGCATCGTCTCGGCTGGATCGGCGACGCGTTGAATCCAGAGATGCAGTCCTGGAACACCGTCATTTTGTCCATCACCGCTCCGCCGCCAGGACCTCCTTCAAAGTCCTCATTTTTCTTGTAGGACATGCTATCGGACGATCCCCTATTATTTTGGTATGTGATTGGGGGTAGGAGAAGTGAAGGGAGGGGTGTGGGGGGGGGATGACCAGAAGTTGATTCCGTACCGCGCCTGCTTGCTGCTGCTGCTGCTGTTCTTTCGTCTCTGTGTCCGTTTGACTCGCCATTTTTTTATCGATTCTCGTGGGTGAGAGAGCACTAGGCCCTTATTTTGTGAGCAGCACCGGGTTTAGGGCTAGCAGTAAGGCAGCAGGGGTTGGTGCACTCAAGGGGTTCGTGTAAGGGGTTGGTGTACTCAAGGGGCTGGTGTACTCAAGGGGCTGGTGTGGCCTAGCCGGGCGCTATCACGTAATCGGATTCAGTGACGGGTGCTGCAGTTTGTAAAAATGCGATTTAGCTCTTGGTGATGTTTGTAATTGACCCGGGCGGCTGGAGACTATGTTATTTTGTTAAGCCCAGAAGTCTCGAGACGATCAAGTTTAGAGAAATTGTTGCTGCCGTGGTAGTACTTTTGTAAACTGGTTATTTATCGTAGATAGAGATGGTGTTGACTAGTCTATCTAGCGTATTCATATAGCGCTGGCGGGCGGCGGAGGGTCTACCTAGCGTATTGATTGTTCGCTATAGGTGGGTTGCGTGGGGTTCGATAGTCTCGGGGGACGCGAAATCAGCTACGGGAATTAATCTAGCGAAGCTGTCGATCAATTCGAGCGAGCGAGATTACGCAGAGAACAAGTTGTCATTGATATGGCGCTTCGCAAGCCGTGCCGTTGCCATAACAAGACGACGCCGAGATTGGACGAAATCTCGAGGTGCCTAAATAGCAACGAGCGGAGCTTACTCGCCGGTCTCAGCTGGTCGGGCATGTGGAAGCCGTTTAGCGTAATAACCCGAACGCGTACGTTCGCTTGGATTCTCGGTCTGGTGAGGTGAGGTGAGGAAATTGAAGGAGCCCATATTGCATTGCATTGCATTGCAGAACCGGTAGACCGAACGGTGAAGAACAAAAGAACAGGAAGAGAAGGAGTTGAGTTTACTCGAGTTGTTGTGGCTGTTGCTAGTGGCTTTCCAGCAAGCTGTCATCCAGCTTGTCATTCACCCTATGACTTCTTCAACTTAAACCCGATCTCCATCGGGGGGGGGGTGGTTCCTAGTCCAAGTTTGTCCAAGAGCTTATTCGGCATTGCCAGTTCCAGTCGACCAAAATGATCCACTATTTCTAAAGTTTCCTCACTTTGAAGTCTGTTTGTTCTTTGTTCAAAGCTTGTCAATATTTACTGGTGAACTAGAATAAACTCCACAACTTACGTTCCGACAGACGCCGTTTCAATCGTTGTTAGGACTGTACACTAGTTGGGACCAATCAGGCCCCGAAATTTCCCCAACCTTGCTTGCTCTCTCTCGCAAGCCACTATCACACTTCCGTCCTGATTCGAACGGGGGGGCCATAATTTGCCAGCTCAGCTCAGCTCAGCTTGGCTGCTAAGCTAAGCCCCCCCTGCCCTTCCCGCATGCACACGCGTTACGGGTAGTAGGGGCCGCCTAAACCGGTAAATAATCGTCAGGCAAACAACAGACAAGACAGACTAGAAGACAAGTTGATCATAGTCCGTTAGATGAGTTTAATTCCGGCGGTCGTTGATACCCCAATATAATCTGGAATCCCTGGGGGGGTGGAAAACAAAATGCGTTTTACTTAGTGCTGTTATTGGTAATGTCCAAGGGGGGTCTAAATATGCTATATAGTTTAGATAGCCATGTTCCATCTATTATCTAATAACCATGTTTCATTCAGTTTATCTAGGTATCTTAGTAGCCATGTTCCATTTAGTTTATCTGGGTAGCACATATTACATTTAGTTTATTAAACATGTCTAGTAATCCATCTTGTTGTATAAACCAATATCTCCCCCCCCCCACGACGCGTGCAATCCACGGTCGCCAACCTCGACGCGTCAATCGATCGACGGGAACCTCGGTCAGGCACATCACCATGCCACCTAGGCGGGCGGCACATCACCATGCCTGACTATCACGTTCCTTGCCTGCCGTGCTTGTTGTCGTTAAAGTTAGACCAGACGGGCTTAGATGGGACCTGGTCGGGACCCTTTGCTAACCCCCCTTGCCGCTCGCCGCTTGCAATTACCCCTTCATTCTTTTATCGATCCGCTATCACGATATAGTTAAAAGTCACCGTTCGCATATTCAATGCTTGCACCGTTCTGCTTGCACCGTTCACACATTCACTGATCTCGTCACTCACACCCCTTGCTTAGTCCAAGGCTGGATAATCTTGAACCTCTACAAGACGCGAATATCGAATATGCGTTGAATTTAAATACACACTCCATATCTCAGACCATACAAATTCCACAAAACATACGACCCAGCAAAATAACAAAATAAGCAGACTAAACCGACCAAACTGCAAACCGAAACACACACACACACACACCGGTAATGATCCAGTCCACCAGCAGTATCATCATATCATGCAATACTAATCAAATGTCTCCAATTAATAAGCAAAACAGTAGGATAAGAGACGAAAGATAATGATAAAGATGAAGGCAAAACAAAACAAAGCAAACGCCAAAAGACAAGAAACCCAATGGTCATTGAGGATTATAAATACAATGCAATACAAAACAATGCCAACAACAGCAAACACACTATAGAAACAAAAGTTTGTATCAGTGTACAAACTTTTAGACTTTTATTGACAAAAAATCTATTATTGCTGGGACGTAGACGTAGACGTAGCAGGGACCGGCTCTAAAGCAACCAGGTTGATGTTCATTGCCGTCACGGTCTTCATGCACCCTCGGGTCCGTCGTTCATGGGGGACATCGTCAGTAGTTTCCAACTCGATCAGATTGGGTCCACTTGAACTGCTTTCGCCACTGCTGCTTGTGCCGGCATTGTTATTGTTGGCCAGCTCCAGCAGCTGAGGCTGTTGCAGATGCTGTTGTCGAGACTCGTCGAGATCAGGCTCGCCGGCTTCTTCAGCTAATACCAGCGGAGTAGTATCAGCCGCTGCTGCTGCTGCTGATGATGATGATGATGTCGCGTTTGTGACGTCGCGCTTGCAGATGGGGCAGGTTCGTTTGCGACGAGTCAACCACGGCGTGATGCACGACGAATGGAATTCGTGGCCGCACGGTAACCGCATCACCAGCGACACCCGGCTGACGTAGTCCTCGAGGCAGATCACGCACTCTGCAGCCGAACCCCACGACTTTTCCGGGCCCTGGCTGCTTTGGCACGGCTCCTCGACCCAGACCCTTGTGGGCAGGGTGTCGACAAACGCCTTGGGCGCCCGGTCGCGCATCCGCTTGTAGCGGCGGTGGAACATCAGCAGAGCGTAGATCAGCGACAGCGACAGCAGCGGCGACACCAGCAGGAACAGCAAGGTGTCGAGCACCGGCGACGACGTCTGGGCGGGGATGATCGAGACGGTGTCGAGCAGCGCCAGCTGCACGTACGACGCATGGGAAACGAAGAACGACGGGATGCGGATCTTGTGGCTGTCGCCTTTGGCAGACATTGTCAGCAAGCCGCGAGTGCCGGGCACGTCACCGACGATTACCGCTGCGGCACCCCACGACTGCAGCACCAGGACCTTGTCGTAGAACGAACATTCGCCGCGGAGCACCAGCGCGACCTTGTTGCGCAGGTCCGGCGCTGCTTCCGGGTGGCTGCCGACACCACTCACGTCTCTGAACCCGCATCCTTTAGATTCGAGCACGTACAGCGGAGCAGTAAAGGCGGTGGACGGCGATCCGTCGTCGATCATGCCGCCGTTGCCGTTGCCGTTGTTACCGTCGTCATCGTCGAGATCATCACCGCTTCCGCTGCCTCCGCCGGCAGCAAACTGGTTCAGACCGGGGCCAAACGCAGCAGGCCGGGCAGGAAACGTGAAATTTGTTTGCGGAGAGGTGATCACGGCCGAGAACGGTACCAAAGATGACGATGTTGACGATCCGGGACCGGACGACGACAGCGATGCCGATGACACCGAGGCGTAGATGAACAGCAGTCCGGCCATGAACACGACGGACAGAAAAAACCCACGGGCGCTCATAATATATAATGAGACCTGCAGCTGACTGAAATATGAGAAGAAAATGGCAAGGTCGTCAGACAACTGGGAAGACTTTGTATGAGCTGAGCTGGACTGGACTACCACGCCAGTGGAGCGAGAAGGGAGAAGCGGGAGATGTAAACTGACTTGACGAAACGGAGGGGGGGGGGGGGAAGGGGGGCAAAAGTGAGGGGTCGGTGTAAAATGTGACGACGGGAGAGAACCGACGAGACGAGACTAGACCGCAGAGTATTTGTAGCAAAGGACTCGACGGGAAGCAAAGAAACCGAACAAAAGAGACAGGACGAGAGAGATGGACGGGGGAATATAAAGGAGACGGGGGACGATGACGAGAACAGGAGAAAGCGAGCGAGCGGTTGACAAGACCCGGCCGGCGGGCGGGTTTCGAGGTCAGTTGAGTTCAGGTCGCACGCTCTCAACTCACTCACTTGATTGCCACTCACTGGGCGGGCAGGCACGCAGTATTTTGGGCCCGTACGCAAGTCGCGAGGCGGTTTTCGTTGGTTCGCCTGGCACCCGACCGCATGTTAGTTTAGTCAGTCATCGGCCAGTATAGTAAGTCAGTAGTCAATAGTCAGGTTGTTGTTGGTCGAGAGTTCAAACTCAGAAAGCCGGGGGGGGGGCCCACCGGACGGATGACACCAAAACAAGTCAGGCAGAATGCATTAGTGCGCCACTTGCCAGCAGAGTTTGGCAACGGCTTTATTTTGGGGGGGCTTCTGCCGTCGGTCCGTCGCCGACCTGGTTTGCTACGATTTAGTTCGTGGGTTTAGTCAACACTACAGAGCAGAGCCGGGTTGGGGTTTAGGCGGCGGCCACGTCAGCGATGATGATGATGATGATGATGCTGATGATGATGACTACGGGCAGTCGAAGCTAGCTAGCTGGCAGGTAGAGCGACTATCAAGTTGTGCAGGACGACCGCACACTGCAGCACTGCCCGTCACACTTTGCGGTTCTTTCAGCCGGAACCCACTGCACGACAGCATGCAAACCAGCAGCAGTAACTACTAGCAAGGGTCCCCCCCCCGCCCGCCCGCCCCTTCTTCTTCTTCTTCTTCTTCTTCCCCCCCCCCGGATCCGATGGTTTTCGTTAGATTCCGCGAGCGATGATGATGGCATATCCATCATCGTGCATCGATTGGTTTTCTCTCCTGCCGGGAGCAAAACGCGTTTTTGGGGGTTGGGTTGGTTTGTGTTGCCGGGCCTTCTGACTATATCACTGACTACTGGCTTGCTACTGGCCTGGCCGCTCACTCGTACGGCAAATGGCAAGAACTACACTACTGAAATAAGGGCCAGGGTCACCCGGCGCCCCTCACCTCCCCCCCCTCGCGGCTCGGCTCGGGAGGAACTGTCAAAACGTAAACGTCAACAACCGACGTCATCATCATGTGGGCTGGGCCGGCCGAGTCAGCTGGACAGAGAGAGAGAGAGAGAGAGAGAGAGAGAGAGAGACCAGCTTCTATTATCGCTTGGCGCCGTCTGGGCCATCCGGGCTGGTAACGGCAGTAGTAGTCTCAATCAGTGGTCGGGAGAATTCCAAACCAGCTTAACGGTTGGTGTTTTCCCGCCTCCACCCGCCGCCGCTAACCCAGCCGTGCCTGTCCACGAGACGAATCGAAAAAAAAAAAAAAAAAAAGAATATACCGTCTCACGATTCGCACGACTGAAGATAATCGACCCAGCGGCACGACTTCCAATATGGTCCCGGTACCGGCCGGGTCCCCCCCCCCGGCTGATCCAAAAGCTATCACACTTTCTTACCTTTTCTGCCCCTGCCGACTGAGTTTTGTCTCATGACGCGAATACAAAAGAACGGTTTGCTTTTCGTTAGACTCAAAGCCTCATTGGCAACAGCCAGCCGGCGCGACAGGTTGGCAGTTTGCGAGGAAGGTCGAGGTCGGGATGGCGGCGAGCAGTGGTGGTTAAAAAGTGTGGAGTAGAGAGTAGAATAGGGTAGAGAGACAAAAGACAGCGCCGGGCAGACAAGACAGTAGAATAGAGTAGAGAGCAGAATAAGGCTAGCGCGAGTGTAGAGTAAAGGCGGGAGAGAGCAGAATAGCAAGCGAGTGTAGAGTAAAGGAGAGAGAGCAGGATAGCAAGCGAGTGTAAGTAAAGGAGAGAGAGCAGGATAGCAAGCGAGACTTGCTCGCTTCGTGAACGTTGATCTTTAACCGACACCTAGCGAGCTCGTACTGGTCAGACAACAAGACTAAACAATCCGGCTTGTTGAATATCTACCACTTCATTCTGTAACTGTTTGCTCGAGATAAAATGGTTGAATCGATATGCTATCATCGTCGCAGCCGTTCATGTTTTGCAGTCCCGGTCCGGAAGCTCCAATTAAAACCGGCCTGGAAAGCGCACGCAGTACAGGATAAACCGCCCCCGGGGTTTGTTGCCGCTGTCTTCGTCTTGATCTATACCACCATGCCTCTTTCAAGACTACCAGGACTACCGGACTACCACAGGATCGCTTGGAACTAAGACTCGCCTAAACATGATGGTACCCCACGCCGACCGACCCAAATTCAACCCGGATTCCCCTTCTAATTCACAGTCCCCACACCGCCTCTGATAGACGGTCTGTAAACCCTTCCCAGTTGACGGCTAAGTATTCATTTGTTGACGAGCACAACTGCTAACAAAGAGACATCGGATACCGGATATCCACCGGACCCCGGCAGCGCCACCGCGGGGGCACCCAGTTGTCGCGAGATCTTCCCTCAGTTGACCACCGTGCCGGCCCCGTCTTCAGCAGTGATGTTTGGCCACAGGCTCTCTTAAGATTGCCGATCTTGGTATCATCACAGCGCGGACACTGCCGGGACTGTCCTGAGGAATCGAGCCTCGTTCGAAGATGGGCCATTGACGAATGACATCTTGTTGATAAAAGAACTCGCGCCGTGGCGGCCGGGCCGAGGGGTCCCCGTCTCTTGCACTGCAGTGCGGTTATCGTAATTATTGTTGCTGTGTTTATGATGACGATAGGTTTTTCTGGAGGTTTCCCTATCGCGTGACTCGAATGAGCATCATCTAGGTAGATCAATAAAACTAATACCTCACATCATCGCCCTAGTAGTCCGTGTACACTTCCAGTCTGGACCGGAATGTCATAACATTGGCTTGGACCGCACCAGTCAGCTGCTACAGCTGACAATTCAACCGTATCATAAACCCAGCCGTAAGTCACTTCAAATCATCAACCATAACTTATCAACCATAGTTAAATGGCCATATGTTAAAACCATTCATTGTTGGTAGCACCGGTGACCGGCAAGTGAGAGCGGACGGCCGGAGCCGCAGCACACGAGGCGCACCTCGGCGTCCCCCAGCGCGTTCGTTAGATAGTCCTGATTAGCTTAGGTCGATGATGCTACTCGAGATGAGACGGCATCTACAGTTTGCACCACCAAAACGTCACACCCACCCCTCACTCAATTCGCGGCAGAAAGAGTGATGAATACAGATGCCGGGCTGCTCGGACTGGTCGACCTGCCCGTTGAGATACTAGCAATCATCTTTGCACTTGCCGCCGCGACCGACGACGACGACGACGACCAAGATGCCGGCGGACGGATCATGTCTACGGCTCGCCGGCGACAGCTATCAGCAATGGCATGCACTTGCCGCAAAATAAACGACGTCGTGAGTTTAGCAAGCGAGACGGAAATAGCTTCCCAAAAACTAATATCGTAGTGTCGGACCCAGCTGTTTTCTAGCATCCAGCTATCGTCGAAATCGTCAATCGACACTTTGACCAAATTCGTGGCCTCCGTCGGCGTCTGCATTACTACCCTCACGTTGAAAGTGAAACAACATGAATGGGAAAATCTCGAGGCATGCTCAGAGACGTTGGCATGCTTGCTCGACTCCCTGCCGAACCTGAGCCATCTGCAAATCCAATTCACACCGAACTATCATCACATCCAGCAGGATCTGTCTGCAAAATCCTACCGACAGCTCGAGTTCCCTTGTCCACGGCGGCGACGGGACCCAGACTCCTCGGCGGCGGCTACGGCTGCTACCGACCTTCTTCAAACTCTGAACGTTTGCGTGATCCCATCGTTCACGTCATATACCGATCTACTTTCGACGTTCGCCCACATCACGTCTCTGCGACTGGATTTCCCCCAGCACTGTCACTTCCCCGCCATACCGGTGTCGCTGCCGCATGTCACCAGCTTCGCGCTCGAAGGCGGCACGATGCCGGCGTCGGCGGTGTCGTCGTTTGCCACTTTCATCTCCAGCATGCCCAATCTGCGCAAACTCACCGCCCATCGCATCAACGGCAACATCTACGCCGGCCTGTCGGCAGCATTCGGCCAAGACGACGACGCCGCCGCCACGCCGCCACCAAACCTCGACACGCTGGTGTTGTTCAGATGCCATCTGCCAGTTACCCCGGGCCTCTATCTGTCGTATTTCCGCGACGAGCTGAAGGCCGGGTCCGAGGACTGGTCGCTGCCGCCGAAGCTGATGTCGAGACTGGCAGTGCTCAAACTCGGCTACTGCGGTGGCATGGGCAAAGCGATCCTCACCCAGCTTGCCGACGCCTGGACTCGTCCCGGATCACGGCTGCGCGATGTCTACATGGTCGATGACTTTCTGCATCTCGACTCGTTCCAGCCTGCCATGGCACCCCCAGCAGCAGGCGACGGGCCCAATGTCGTCGAGAACAAACTGCTGCCTCAGCAACATCTACGGCTACTCCACAACGCACTTACCACCTCAGCCAATGCTGGATCTACTCCCAAAGGCCAACGAAATCTCACAATCCTGTTCTCATCCATGCTGATCATGTATGCCTATCTATGGAAACGGGACTTGAACTTCATCTGGGAACATGACCGGTTCCAAAACAGACTAAAGGCGTCGTCGCATTGTCCGCTGATTGACTTTGCGGTTGCCGCCGACGGCACCATATTGAACAACTATTTCATTGACGATAACGACGACTGGGACAAGATTGTGTGATATAGTAACATGGTTTATTTAGTATTTATATCCTCCCTTACACTATACTCTCTAGAACGTAAGAAATGCTTCGGCGACAAACCGGGCCCGAGCATTCAAAAACAGCTTCATTTCGGAAATTTCCTTGTCGACATCCTCCATAAACTAGATTTATTAGCATTCGAACTTTAAAAAAAAAAAAGGGGGGGGGGTTGAAGAAGAACCGACCTGGATGATGAAATCGACAAGCTTATGTTTAAGCATTTGCTCGGTGTGGAAATTAGTGATCAGAAACGATATGTCGTATCCGGGGATAGGTTTCCGCCTCAAGATCATGAACGCCTCGGCACGTCCAGTCAAGAATCTCGTGAACTTGTGCACCAGCAGATGCTCGATCTCGTCTGCTTGTTTGATTTTGATGCTGATCCGGATCGAGTTCACGCTCGGCTCGATCAATACTCTCTCGTTCTCGTTACGAGATATGTGCAACGGGTTCAGCAGTAACTCAGGCGATGTCCTAAACCTGGTCAGATTCATTTCTACTCCCTCATTCCCTCACTCTCGGGTGGGGACGGGGATGGCGGCACGGGGGAGACTTACTGAGCTTCAACTTCCGGTCGGTTGTGTCGCTCGACCACTTCTGATGCAAAGTTTTCCAGGCAGATAGCAGCCGTCAGTGACGCTCTGACTGCGTCCAAATAAGGCCGTAGTGATTGAGACTAACCGGTTAGCCACCATCGAGACTGTTGAAATCTACACTTCGACACAACAAGAGCCCGCCGCCAGCGACCCGCCGACGGCGTACAACTCAATTACATCAATCCACAACTCACCATCTTACAACCTCTGTATTCAGACCACGCACAGTCAATATGATCTGTTCAATTGTCTTTGCTGGATTCGACCACTCCGATGCCTTCAACCCGGCCTACTCAAAGTTGGACGACCGCCCGTTCCCGATTCACAGGCTGGGCAACAGGTACAGGTTACCCTGCCGACTCCCTCTTGCCGCCGCCGCGCGATTCACACACGTCGAACCCAGTTTTCTGGTAGCATCCCCCACGTATGGAACAATTTAGAGACATTCCGACAGATCATTTATTTGCAATTTATATTGATCTGTTCTGTTTTGATTTGACTTGATTTGACAGCATATTTATCCCGAAAAATGACTGCTATTCCTAGTAAGTGATCTACTTCTGTACCGGCTGGTAACCCGTGGTCAGATCAATGCTACATTACAAATTACTGACGCGTATGGGCTGTATAGTCAATGTTCGGTATGCCGGCACAAAGTATACCGTCGACGTCGATCTGGAACAGCCTGGCGAAGTGTTCAAGTACCAACTGTTCAGTCTGACTGGCGTTGATCCTGATCGTCAAAAGATCATTGTCAAGGTAACGTTATACTGGGTCGTTCGTTCGTTCGCGTGCTTCCTGTGGTGACTAACTGCTGTCTACAGGGCCGTCAGATCAAGGATGAGACTGATTTGCGAACTCTTGGGTTAAAGCCGAATCAAATGTTGATGATGCTTGGCACCACTGGCGACCTGCCTAAAGAACCAGTTCAAAAAATTACGTTTATCGAAGATATGTCCGAACAGCAGCTGGCTCAGACCGTAAGCTTTATTTTCTTACTTTGTTTCTCTTCATTTGATCATTACTTACGGGCTGTCGTAGATGAAAACACCAATTGGGCTGAACAATCTTGGAAACACCTGTTATTTAAACTCCACGCTGCAAGGACTACGGTTGATTCCTGAACTTTATGATGAACTTGATCAGTAAGTTATTTTATTTTTTGATTTAGAGGAAGAGGAAGTTAACGCTAATCTCTTAGCTATCAACCTAATCCGAATCTATCCCAGCTTTCGGTTACCGCCCAGCCTGATCTCGCCAAGGGACTACGCGATCTTTACCGCGACATGAAGAAGCAGACGACGGCGTACTATCCGTTCACATTTGTACAGACACTGCGGTCGGTGTTCCCCCAGTTTGCCGAACAGACGGAGGGCAGATACAAGCAACAGGATGCTGAGGAGGCGTGGTCGCAGATTCTGTCGGTGGTGAACTCGTCGCTCAAGTCAGGCCGGTCCGAGCCGTCGTTCATCGAGCGATACCTGTCGGGCTCGTTCGAGACCACGATGACGTGCGACGAGACTGAAGCCGAGCCGGCCAAGACCGGATCAGATTCGTTTCTCAAGCTGGAGTGCCACATCACCGGCACGACCAACCACCTGTCGGAAGGTCTGCAGGCATCGTTGGTAGAGAAAATCGAGAAGCATTCCGACGTGCTAGGCCGAAACGCCACGTTCACGCTCACGAGGCGGATCACCCGGTTGCCAAAGTACCTGACGGTGCATTTCATGCGATTCTACTGGCGTCGCGACACCCGGAAGAAGTCCAAAATCCTCCGCAAGGTCACGTTCCCGTTCGAGCTCGATGTCACTGACTTGTGCTCGGACCAGCTGCGTCCTAAACTGGTCACGGTGCGGGACAAGGTCCGTGATCTGCGTAAAGCAAAAGAAGATAAAATCAGAGCCGCCAAGCGTGCCCGGACGCTGCTCCCCCCAGCCGGCGAATCATCATCGTCAGAAGCTCCTGATTCTGCTGCAGCTGAAGACGAGGAAATCGCCAAACTCGAGCAACAGGTGTCGGACGCGTTGGATCCCGACATCAGAGCAGATCTCGGCTCTTGCTCCACCGGACTGTATGAGCTGATCGGCGTGGTTTCACATTCTGGCAAGTCCGCCGATTCGGGCCATTACCGGTTCTTTGCCAAGCAAACCGAAGACGAGGCCGAACAATCTGCTGCTGCTCAAGCTGGCTCCAGCGCTGGTCCCGTCGGTGCCGTCCGCCAGAAGCCGGAGCCCAAGTGGTGGCATTTCAACGACGATAAAGTTACCGAGGTTGAGCAATCAAAGATCGAGACCACGGCCGGCGGAGGTGAAGCTGATACGGCGCTGATCTTGTTGTACAGGGCAGTCGACTTTTAGATCGATAATGTGCATATAGTCTAGACGCCAAAAGAAAATAAAGACCAACATACTAATTTCTAATCGTAATAGTAGAAAAACAAACTAACAGATAACATCAAAACACAACTTAAGCAACCGCACTTTCCAGTTTAGCCTTGAAGCTATTAAACTCATCCAAGCACGTCAAAGGTTTCCGGTCGTTCGCGGTCAAGCATGAGATCAGCTGCTGCCTGGGCTTGTCGAATCCGAATTCGTCTGCCTTCTTGGCACGCTCGGCTATGGTCTTCTGCCGGGACTCGAGCTCGGTCTTGAATTTGTTGATGCTGGCCAGCAACTCCGGCGATGTCAGCGACGACATCTTGTCCTTGCTGCTGGTCTCAAGCTTCACCGCCTTGTCCCATTCTTGTTCCAACACTTTGCGGGCCTCGGCTTGGATCTGAGCGAGTTCGCTACTAACCGACCTCTCAATCTTGAACGACAGTTCGTTTAACCGGGTCAAATCAGACTAAATTCTCACGTTAGCGGCCGATGGAGATCTTTCCTTTAAAATGAATTCGTACCTCCGGAACATCTTCAAGTTTCGATAACAGATCTTCCGAGAACTGAATCGGCGTCTCGGGTAGAATTGACCGCTGTGATGATGAACTGTTTCCCATTTTTCTTTCTCTGTGAATTCAAATTTTCTTCTAATTCCGTATTGTCTTAATCGATTGAGTGGTCTTTCTATCTGACCGTGTCGTATCACTGGGAACCTTTTCGCACCGTTAGTATCCCCCCTTGCCGAGCAATTCAAGCTGTGACATACGGTTCAAGCAGAAATTGGACCTCTGCTGCTACTCAATAAATGAATGGCACCCCGGCTTGCAGGTTGATGGGCAATAAATTTGTCGAACGATTGCCAGCACTGGTCTGAACGCGGGCGAACAAGCGTCGTCGACTCGTCGAGCGTTTTCGTCAAAACCTGGTGGAACTGTCTTGATTACTAACTAGTTATGTAATCGGGTTCACTTCGGTTCGGTTGCGGCGAGGGATCTACGCAATTGAATATATCGGCTTCAACCACGGATCTCTTGCTTCTACTTGTTGTTCGTTTTTGTCTTACTTTACCGGAAACACTGGCAATCATCTCCGACATCAGACGGGTTGTCAGCGAGTTAATTCCGTTCCTGATCCGCCACGCTCACCATCGTCTCGGTCTTGACACGGCCGAGCTCCCACCCGCCGCCGCGGCGAAATCTCGAGCCCGAAGTAAGAAATTCACGTTCCGAGCTGTAGTAGTTATAGTCTGGTGCAGGATCCGACAACAATCATGGCTACTCCTCGTTTATTCATTGCTCGCCATGGGTACGTATTGTCTATAGATGTCATTCTCGTTCTCATTGAGATGATTTATGTTCCGGGACTAACGGTGCAGTGAGACCGAGTGGTCATTGTCAGGCCAGCATACGTCATACACCGACCTGCCATTGACGTCGAACGGAGAAAAACGGGTGGTGGCGACGGGGAAAGCGTTGGTCGGAAACGACCGGCTGATTGATCCTAGCAAACTGCTGCACATCTACGTGTCGCCGCGGCAGCGGGCCCGGCGGACGCTGGAGCTGCTGCTCGGCGACAACGCCACCAACGTGCCTCAGTCGTGCATCTCGATCGACGACCGGGTCCAGGAGTGGAACTACGGCGACTACGAGGGTCTCAAGACGGCTGCGATCCGCAAGCTTCGCGCCGAGCGTGGTCTCGACGCCGATGCCAAATGGGATATCTGGCGCGACGGTTGCGAGAACGGAGAGTCGCCGGCCGAGGTCACCGCCAGACTCGACGAGATCATCGCCGAGATCCAGGACCTGCAGCGAAAACACCAGACCGACGACAGAAAGGACGTGATGGTGATTGCCCACGGCCACATTCTCCGTGCGCTCGCCATGCGCTGGGTTAAACGAACCATTCATCAGAACCCGTCGTTTTTAATGGAAGCCGGCGGTGTCGGCGTGCTCAGCTACGAGCACAATTGCATCGAAGAGCCGGCTATTCTTCTCGGTGGTGCTTTCATCGTGCCGTCCTGATCATTCCTGTCTCACATTGTCCTAACTGAACCTGTCTCACTGTATAAAAAACCATAGACAATCATACTGTATGGAATCTCTTTTGTTATCTTACATAAAAAAAAAAAATCAAACACCATAGCACCAACACCCCACCTCTTAAAAAAGAAGGCTGAAAACTTAACGAAATTGATAATGCAGTTCCAAAAAACAAAAAAACTAGAAAACCATGCCTAATTAGGACTCCACGTTCGACACCGTATTCTCGTACGGAACGTTCTCGCTGCTTAATGTATCGTATCCGGTAGACTGTCCAACTGCGTAATGACGATACCCGACTGAGACGTACTCCTCTTCCCCATTGCTATACATCGGTACTGAATCTGAATCCACGCTCTCGTCCGGTTCGACTGTGGCCGAAGCCGACGGCGGCTCATCCACAAACGCTTCAACGTGGTGACGTGGCGGCGCCGACGGCGTGTACAACGGTACATCTGTTTGTTCGTCTTCGACGAGATCTGGCGCCGACTCATATTGCTGCAGCCGTGCCCGTTCTGATTCCAACTTGTCGGCCGCATCCACAGCAGACGTGGAGTACCCGTTGGACTCAACTTCGTGCGCTAGTGACTGCTCGCGCCTATCATCTACCATCGGAGGAGCAGACAACGACGACGAAGACGACGGTTGATCCGGCTGCGACGGTAGCAACGCAGCTTCCACGCGTGCCATCCGTTCTTTTTCAGACTCATTCGTCGGCTCCATCGGGATCGACGGCGCCTCTAAATTAGGAGATGGCCGGTCATAACTCGGCACTTCATCGCTCGGGTCCGGAGCAGTATGCTCAATCCAAGCCGACGACTGACGTTGAGCTGCTGTTGTATCCAGAGCTGCCGACGACACAGTGATGATCGGTGTCGGCACGGACGCCATAGCAGGGGTAGCAGCGGCGGGAACTGGCGCAACTGATGCGATGACAGGTGAATTATGCGTACTGGTACGATGCTGCCGATATTGGTGATCTTCAGGCACCGTAGTAGTAGTAGCCGCCGGTACGTTCGTAGGAACAGGACGGGGTCGCTCCGACCGGTCGGTCCCAACCACAACCTCAGTCCACAGACTGACGACCCCTTTCACGCGCTTGAGTAGTTCTGTGTCAACGTACGGCTTTGGCCCGCTTGAGTCGGTTACGGCACGATGCATCTCTGAACCGGAAATGCCTGTAGTCTGCAGGACCGGCAGCTCTGCTTTGCCAGATAGGTCCAGTACAACCTCGATGCAATATTTGAACGCCACCAGCGGGTATTCATCAATTGTGGGGAAAATGTCAGTAGGGATCCGCAAACTTGTCTGAACCGTGGTAACCAGTGACCGGGAATCGATGTACAAAGGTGACACGGTCTGGACCAGGTCTTTTCGATACGAAAGCGGCTCCAGGTCATGAGCACACACCCGTGAAATTCGTAGGAACGTGACAACAACACCATTCAGGTTGCGCACTTCGCGTACGTGTCGTACCGTGATCTTGACGGGCAATAACTCACCCCGGAGCGCTCCGACCGAACTGGTCTCGACAACGACCGTGGCGACTCCGCGCTCCATCTTGCGATCCTTTTTTTTTATTTCAACCGACAGCATCGACGGCTTCGGTGGTGGTAGGTCGGCAATGTTAAGCGTGCATTGCAGCCGCAGCGTCTTGTGGCAATTCGACGGAGGAAACGGACCGGGTCGATGATGCGAAGCCGACAGCGAATACACAATTGATCCCTTTTCAAACTCGAGCGAGGAGATCAGCCCCTTGGTAGGCAATTCAAATAAAAACGCAAACGTGTGCTCGCCTTTGGGCAGGTGCTTGCCTTGAGTAGCTTTGGTAACAGTTGGAGTGGACGAAGCTGACGAGTGGGAGGATGTGGACGATGCTGACGACGATTGAGATCTGCCCATGATCGACAGTAACCTGCCTCGAGTTCGTGATTGTGACGAGACCGAGGATGACGTGCTGTCAGAGTTTGATGATTGACGGCCGAGCCTGTTAGCAGGTGCAGCAACAGCAAAGAGGGAAGATGGTTCTTGATTGCCGGTATCGTGCCGGCTGGCTGCCGGATTACTCGAGTCATCATTGTCAGCGGGGTATTCATCATCGACACCGCCGTTATCGCCATCCTCGTCCAAGCCATGGTTCGGATACCGCTCGTGGGCCTGGGCAGCGACCGGGTTGTCTTCGTGCAATGAGCTCGAGTCTGATGACCGCGTGGGCTGTGGAGAAATCGTATCAACGTTTGCGTCCCACAACACGATCTCCTCGTGGCACAGCACACTTTTGAATGCTGAGCCTTTAACAATCTGGCTTCTGATGGTAAGCTGTCCAAGTAGTTGTAGTCGCACCTGAAGCGTCTTGACCGGCTTGGGCAAGTCTAGCACGACCGCACCCGACACGGTATCGCCAGGAGCCCACACCCGGTGTGGTTCGTCGAGAACGATGTAGAAATCATCAGCGCGATCCAGCGGCGAGGCCAAGCCTGAAAACGGAGGCCGCAGACGTGAGAGGGCCTTCTTCATGGCGTTGCCAATTCCAGGTCAACAGCGAGCACGACGTCGCAGCTCACAATTCGGGGGGGGGGGAGGGGGGAGGAAAAGGTCGTGGCTGTTGTGGGTGATGGTGGTGATGGTGATGCAAGATAGAAAGAGTAGCCGTGGACAGACCCGGAGGGGGGTCAGAAGCACAAACGCAGACTATCGCAAGACCGATTCAGGACGAGCCGTGCACAGAATAGGTTTTTTCTGTTCGACTTCAGCGACTCCAGACGTGGATCATGGAGAATTGTGCTTGCTCGAGATGCGATATGGTGCGGACATGGGGTGCCCAAACCAGCAATCAACCCAGAACCAAGGCCGTCGTGTCAATCAAATCAATCAGCGCAATGTTTTGGGGGGGGGGGGGGGGGAATGAGTGAAATTTTCCACCACCAAACAGCTTAAAAGCACTGGCCAACCGAGCCGCCGCCGCCAGCAAGCCTGACGAAATTGAGCACTAAAAGACGAGCACGAAGGGCAGTTCATATCGGCGGCAGCCAGCTATTATTGAGAGGTACGGGAGGGGGGGGGGGGCTACGGGTTGGCCAGTCGCATAACGCCGACGACTTGACGACTACTACCGTCAAAAAGTTACGTAAATGTAGATACACCGCCCGACTCCGCAAGCAGGCAGAGATAGTCAGTCAGTCAGTCAGCCCGGCCGGAAGCTGCCCCCCCGTTGTAATTGGGCGGACAGTGTGTACCTGGGTGAGCGAAGAGCGAATTTAACTGTCGCGGACATGTCTGACCAGCAAGGTGTGTGTAGTAGTGTAAGCGGGACCCACGACTTGCTTACCAATTGGCATTTGATGCGGCACAGGAAGCAAGCCGCCGAGACAGGCGGTGAAGCCCGTCGAATTTCAATTCGTGTCGTCGTCCCATTGGGCCTGCCAGATGCTGCCATCCTGTAAGCTGATATAAAAGACCTTTCGACGTCGCTTCCGGATAGAGCGAAAAGAAGCCCATGAAAGGGAACCGGCGGGCCGCGCGGCGCACTATGCTAAGCTTTTTCGCGGATCTCTCTCTCTCGCACCTCGACGCTGTTTCTTTGACTGTGCTGTGCGGGTTGTGCAGTGTAGTGTGGTGCAGTATAGCTGGCAGGTTGGTCGCATCCGCAGATGCATGAGCTGCCACCACCGACGGTGACCTCCCTGCAGTGCCGAGCACACTGGAACAAACTACGTGAAGCACTGCCATTCCAGCAACTCCTCCTAATCGGGGCGGCAGCAGCAGCAGCAGCAGCAGCAGCCTCTCTGTAGTCCGCCACGACAACAGGCTTCCAATTGGCTGAACGAGGGACGGCACGCGAGCGCGCTAAACATTTCTGGTTAACTCGGTAACGCGCCGGTTTGGCTCGCGAGTATATCAGTTTGGCTCTGGTTCTAAGCACGAGAGGACGTGGTTGACCATGGATGGGCAGTGACGAGGCCCAAGCACTTGCAACCTTTTGCTGACGGGCACAATTAGCCCATAACATTCTCCTTGATATCATCCGTCCGTCGCTCCACTTCTCTGCCAATGAACCGGCAAGACTGTGCCAGGTTCCGGTGGGTCCCCCCGGTCGCCGGCAACTTTTTAGACGTCTTCGGGTTAGGGCTGGGTCGAAGGCGATCCCACCCTTGACAGCGAGCCGGTTTCGGTGGTTTGTTTACTGCTCCCGGCCCGGGGCCAGCAAGGCGCGTGCGTGCGTGCCGTTGTTCTTCAGGCACTGCCAAACCCATTAGTGAGCTCCACTGTTCAATCGCTATCGACCACAATGATGCGCGTATCCTCTCTTCGAAGAAGTGACAGTGTCTCGCCAAGGACCAAGACCAGCAGGACACATCATGCCCTGCGCGCTGGGGATTCTCCTGCCGTTGTCACGTCTCCCAGTTCCCCGACTGCCGCCAACGGCAAGAACGACGGCAGGTTGAGCGAAACAATGTCGAGAGCTGCAGCCAAGCAAGCGTTTCTGACCTGCGGTACGTCTACTGCTGCCAGTCCTGTCGATGGGGAGTACTCCTCGTTCAGGCAGTCGTCGCACCTGCTGTCTCGACCTCTGGGGTCGATGCGCAAGTCTCTCAGAGCGTCGCCCACTGCTCCACGATCTGCACAGGTATCCTCGCCCCGTTCGACCCCGCTAGTCCGCCCTAACACCATATCAACCAGCTATGCTTGCTCAAAGCCTCTTACGAAGGACCCTGCTCATGAACCAGCTGTGCCGCCGGCAGATGGCAACCTCAAACGTCGCAGCACGATCCCTCGCAAGCCAGTTGGCAGTCATGGAAATGAAACATTGAACAGAATCACATCTTTTGTCAGAGGAAACCAAGCTGATCTATTCGTCCCCATGCCTACGAGCTATCGCGCCACTGTCAACGGCATGCCCAGTCAGCAACCAACAAAATCAAATAGCCGCCAACTGATGATGGCATCTTCCCCTCAGTCTGCCACTAAAGGACAAACATCTGGTACAAGCAAGTATGCGTCCTTTTTAAGAGGCGGTACCGCATTTAGCGGGTTTTCCAAACGCGCTGGAGGCTTCCAGCTTTCTTTGAGCCGAGCCAGCATCCGAGATAGCAGCCAGGACAGCGATGCCCCCGATCATACCTCCTTTGTTCATGGCAAGGCAAAAATGCCATCTAGACTCAAACGGTTCACAGAAAAGTGGCTTTTGAGGATCAAAAAATCCGATGAGATTACCCCTGTGTCTTGCCGGGCGGAAACCTTCAACCTCAGCATGATCATGCCCAGGCTGGCCCGGGTGGCTGCTATCCCATCCGTCAGGACTCTGTTCGAGCGTGCGTGTACACCCAGCTCCGAAAACGTGGTGACGTCGTCGTCGTCGTCGTCGTCGTCGTCGTCGTCTGTAAAACTCATGCATGGCTACCAGCAAGCATCGGGCACCTTCAGTTTCAACAGTGCACACTCGTTTGATGATTTCAGCATCTTGCACAATGCCCGCCCTGTTATAACCAATGGACCGGTAAGCACAACTGCTACTATTCGCAATGAAGCTAGCGACCAAGTTCCAAGCGGGATGTTTGACGAGATGACCAATGAGAACGGATCATTCGACGCCAGGGTTGGCCAGCAGCCGACGGCTTCTTCAGGGCACCTTGGTCCGCGCGCTCAGTCTAATGTACGCTCTTCGGTATCAGACACTGCTGCCGAAAAATCACCAATATCGCCGGACGTCATGAAGAGCCTTGTAGATTCTTTGCGCTCAAAAATTGGCAACTACCGGTATCATCCCCCGCAGGTCCTGCAGTCGACGAGCAACAGCGCAACTACTCAGACCGTCAGTGGTTCTATCGAGGCCAAGTTATCTCAACCAGAAAGAGGGAGAGCCCTGCAGAGAAAAAATCTGCCTGTCAAATCGAGACCAGATCATCTTTCCGACCGGGCTCTGCGATCATCACATAGGCCTCTTGATACCACTCGTAGTCGCACCAAATCGGACAGAGTATATCACGATACCATGTCCAACGAACTACGCCACACAGACAAGCCAGGCAATAAAAGTAGCGACACCGAGCGCAAGCTAGAGGGCTCCGCATCACGACTGCTCAGCTTGTTTGCACATTCTGGTGTAGGCAGGCAACGTCAGACTTCGCTCACGCGTTTTTCAGAGACTACCGACGAGTTGAAAGTGACCGCTGGCTGGGAAAATTCGGATCGCCACTCAGAGATATCCGGTGGATACACTGTCTCGTCTCGACGATGGTCACAGTCACGTGTGTCGTCTGAGTCCCAGGAAGACACTGAAACCTCAGCTCAGTCCACCGATCACGAAGATAGTGCATATGTTGCTCGAAGTGCACTCCAGGCGCCGCCAACGTCTCGACAGTCTCGTCGTAGTGACTTTGACGCTTCCAGCAAGTCCACTCGAGAGGCTTTATATCGTGCGACTGAAGACCACTTCGGAGGAGCCAGCAATAACTGGTCTGACCTCAGCCGTTAACAGACTTGTTGGGGAGTATCTATTATACTCGTATTATTCGACCATAAACTTCTATGATTCCTCTTGATATCTTTATTCCATATTTTGCATTTTTTTTCAAGCTCAGGGAAGGTTAGGTATAGCGGCGCACGTTCGGGATAGATATGGGATTGATTAAGTGTATTATAAAATCTAAAAAATTAGTTTATTTTTTATCAAAAAATCATTATATCTAACTATGCTGAAGCCGCCTCCAGAAGAGTAAGTAGAATGCGGGGCATAGAGAGGTTGAGAGTGACCGGAGACTGCGTTGTCATGGCAACCGATTGTTGATCGATTTCACGATGCGACATCTAAACAACCCGCGTCGCGCTCGATGTTTCGATATCGTCAAACGACATTTAACGATCATAATCCTTTGTTCACCCTCAATTTACAGATAGCCGCTCACTTGTGAACGATTACTCAAGCTGTTCACAATGGCTTTTAGTGCTCGCAAGTCCATGGCTTCGAGCGTTGCTCCATTCAGTGCTCGCAAGTCGTCTGCGTACAAGCCGAATTCATCTACATCTCGCTCACGTACGATCTGCCCAGATTGTTATGATCTAAAGTAGGATAAAAAAGGAGAAGTACTTTACTAATTGTTAGAGCACACGTTCCAAGGAGACATTTTCCCTTTACTTGATCTGCCGGAGATCTCAGCATGTTTGCGCGGGTGCGATTTTTCAGTAGCAGAGGAATTACTGCAGAAACCGACAGCCATGTTCATTCAGCAGCTGTATGAGCAAATGATCGGGTCGTTTTTGGGCATAACGTTTGAGAACCAGGCGCCTATTTTGGATGCCTGTAGCGAGGGCCGAGAAACGGCGGAAAATGCCCGACCGGCTCGAAGTATGATTGCACTGGTAAGAGCAGCCGCCAAGCTCATGAGGATTTGCGGGATTGATGACTTCTCTATGGCTGATTTTCTCAAACCGGAAGTCCAGCGGGTAAGAAGGCTTTTATCGGCGGTGGTGAATTTTGCCCGATTCAGAGAGGAACATATGAGTGTATGCGAAGACCTGATCCAGAGGAGCGAGGAGACCTCCGAGGCTACCGTAAGGGCCTACCAGGAAGCGATTGAATACTCAGAAAGGGTGCAAGATATGAAACTTCAGAAAGAAGTTGAGGCACCTAAGATCAAGGACACCCAGGATCACAACCACCACGTCGAAGCTGAGCTGCGCCGGCTAAAGAGGGTACAAGAGCAGTACGTTGCAGAGCATGAGGCGTACAAACGGGAGAAACAGAGATTGGTGTCAAAGCTTGAAGATCAAAACTTTTTGACTGTCCAGGTGCGAAAGGAAGTCAACAAGCTGAGACCATATGTCCTAGATGCGCCATCGACTCTCCGCAAAATTAATGACGAGCTTAGTGACTCCGTCCAGGCTGGAAAGGCAACAATAGAGAGGCTCGAAAAGAGGATACGAGCTCTCGAGGTGTCAACTGAGTCGTTCAAGACGGTGGAACAAGACATTTCCGCGTGTGTAAAGCTTATGGAGGAGATTGAGAATGAGATGGTGAAGCAGGACGATGCAGGCAGACAACACACTCGTCTCCAAGAGCTGCATGAACAACGGCAAGTCGATGTTCACGAGGTAGAGCGCAAGTCAATCCAGCTCAACAGACAGCTGTCAACCGCAGAGGATCGAATTTTACGACTGCAGGAGCAGCGATTGCACAAGCGGGAAACCGTACAGAAGAAGACACAAGAGCTCAAAGAGGCTTACGCTGCCCTGGTTGCTGAACGAAGCGTTGTCACACAAGATATGGAGAAAAACAAAGCTATTATCTCCAAGGTTGAGAAAGACGTAAGTTAGCGAATTTTTGATTTACTGTGTGCTGAATCCACGCACTAACGACCTAGCAAACGGATCTTCGGGAAAAGCTTGAAAGTGAAGTGCGGGCGGCTACGAATGAGCTGCAACGACTAGAGGCCCATGTTTCGCTGTATATCGGTGAGATGGAGCAGTGTATTGCTGTAAAGTAAACTGTAAACGCCGGTAGTAATGTCTGGGATCGATGATTGTAATTGTACGAGTACAGGGTCTTTTTTTGATTTAGTAATAGGAATTTGTAAAGTTATCCGTCATGTTGCACAAGCCACCGACGCAAAAGGCTTAACACAGAGACCTGCTCCTGTCGTCCTGCAGAAGCCAGTAATGGAACCTGAGCGCTCATAATACTTTCCAGTTGCTCCACAAACACAATTTTGCAGCTGGGCTCAGCAGCCACAACTTCTCCAATGTACGCAATGCAATTGAATATGTCTATACCTGAGACTATAGTCGAATCAACAGGATACTTGCTAGCCAGTGTGCAAGCTAGCAGCCCGCAGACAACGACCGTGGTCTGATCTGCGTCTGCCGGAAGCTCGATAGCGCCTGACGCCAGCAGCATTTTGAAAGCAATCGCATCCACTACATCGTACGTCTGGATTTCAGCGAGTTTTGCGATTTGACGCATTGTCAGCCCGCCAAGCGACCGAGGGCGGGTGGTGAACGCGGTGCTCTGGTTCACGACGATCAGCGTCGTCGGCCCGTTGACGGCATTCGAATCTGGAAGAATGCTGAGTATCTTAGGAAGTATCTCGTCATCGGGAGACAGTAGTACAAGATCCATTGGCTGCCCGCATTCTGGTTTGCTGTCTATATATACAGCATGAAGAAGGACAATACAGGCTGTTCAATTAGGGGAATTTAACTACTGTGGGAGGGCTGCAGCGCCAAAAGGCTCAGAAGGGCCGCTTTTGTCCCAAGCAGCAAAAGGCAGGCCCCGATGCGCTCTTGCATTTGAACTTTTTAAATTGGGTGATGCACATATTGCTAAAATCCAATTAAGCGAACATTGATAAATCTCGCCAGCTAGATCCAGCTCTCACGGCCAGAACCATACCCATTGCAGAGGAACATATCTTTGGCTATTCGTTCTCGAGACAGTCTGCTGTACAGACGGCAGTGCTCGAATGCTGTTGTGAACTGCACCAAGGATGGCCTCAACACCAGCGCCCACCGGCTCGGCCGACAGCAATGTGCCGATACATGCAGTCTCTCCTCAGACGCCGTACTCTCCGAATTTCTCAACCAGCTCACTTTCTCCCACCTCGGTAGAAAGTCCGTCCTTGGCAGCTGCTTCGGCACAGAGCGGTAAAGCCAAGTCTGATCTGTCAATTAGTAATACCAATCCTGCTCGCCGTCACAGTCTTTCTATAAGTCTCGCCAAACCGCTGAGATGCACAAGTCTCCACCAGTCGATGGTATCAACCATGCCGGAGGCGGCGGTTGTATCGAGTCAGTCGCGAACCAGACGAAACAGTATCGCTACAGTGGCAATTGGATCCCGATCTCGATCAAACTCTGGCTCGGGCTCAATCACGTCCGCACCTTCATCCTACACCAAGAACTCGCCTTTAATGACGCTAATTCATCGTGAGGGCTCGTCGTCTATGTCTGCTTTAGGACTAGAACACAAAATGATCACCAATTCGCGAGCATCTACTCGGCCGTCGTCAATTGCGTCTTCGTCTTCGGACGATGATAATACTGATGCTGATATGGATACACACAGCATGGGAGAAGGTGCAATGGGGCCCAATAGCGAAAGAAATTCCTTCGGACGACCTACACCCACATTTCGCATGTCTGATAGCGCCGTGTCATCGCCTGCGACCCCGGCTGCTGCCTTCACTGCACCTTTCGGCTCGACTGCAGTTACTCCCACGGCCCATGCGCCAATCGGGTTCGGAAATAGTTATTTCCCCCAGTATGACTCCCTAGTGAGCTCGGACACTCCCGTGCGGCGGATACTGCCGATAATGACCAGCAGACTATCGAGAGCATTAGACGGTGCTAATGTTCGATCGCCTTCGCTGTCAATGCAAGCACCTTCGCCGGCACTATTATCGCGATCGCCTACGGACGAATCTTTTTTGGCGAACCGCCGGCGGTCTGTACCAGTTACGCGGTCCAGCAGCGGCTCGCTTCGACCTCAGACTAGGAATTTTATGCGCATCACGCGTGAGCTTGAAGATGAGTTCGCTCCCGGGGAAGCTGAGATCAAACATGAAGCCGAAGTTACACTAGCTTTTCGAGACTATTCTGACGATGAGGATGATGATATCGATTACGATGAAGCTGAATCGGGCGCGTTTTTTAGCGCTCGGCGAAGAAGTATGCATGGCCGGCATAACAGGAACAGTGTTACAAAATTTACGTCGCTGTTTGGAAAATCGGCTCAAGACACGATCGACAGCGAGCGCGAAGCATATGACCCGACAGCTGAAGGTTTACTGGAGTCTCCACCATTCCGCAAACGCGCCAACAGTAGTGCATCTACAGTCGGCGGATACAACTCTGAGCTCGACCCAACCGATGACGATTCTCGACACGCTAGCATGAGCGCAGGCCCCGCGAGTCCAATAACTGGTGCCGGCGGATCATCCTCGTCACTGAAGAGACAACTTGATGGTTGGGAATCATCGCTTTCTACGTCACCTGGCAACGGAAGCGGGGCTGGTCCTGACAGAAAGCTCAAGCGACGTAATGGGACCGCCGACGATCGGTTTGAGCCGTACGCGATGAAACGACGAGCGGTATCGCCTGGATTAGCTGGATCGCCCACGGTAGGGTCTCCGGGATCTTTCGCTGCCGGCAAGCGAAGCATAAAGCAAATACAAGGTACGTGAGTTGTGTACACGATTTTTGTGACATTCAGTGTGCTAATTAGACAGATACGTATGATAGAATACAAAAAATGTCTCTAAGCTAGAGTTTCAAAGAGGGGATAATGGCAATGGCAGCGTTTTATCGTAAGGTTTAAGAATTTTGAGGGGCATATGGAGGATGTTTAAGGCGTTTAATTGCATTTTCATATAATTTAATAATATATCAACCGAATAAGATAACTAGTGTAACTCTTTTTGTGAAGATGGTACATAAAGTGATTTATACCAGGTTAATTACGCTATTGAACAACCACAAGCCAGAGAAAAAAGAATGAAGCGGGAATGTGCTGCAAATTCCTGCCGATCAAACCAGCCTAACGTGTTTGCATGTCATAATGCTACTTATCATTCATGAGAGATTCAGTGCTGTCCGAGAGCAAAAACAACACGCGCGTCGAGAGGAGATACTACGCGTTAATGTACGACAGGGTAACCCTTTTTCACGCCGCGCGGGTGAAGCGCATCGTCGAGCTACGAAATCCCATTCCTCGGCTATCCTTCAAACGACTGACTATCAAGGTCGACCGTACCAGAAGAAGATACTTGATGCCAAAGCTGGGTTCTGCAAGTGTGCGATAGACCTAGCTGAACTGGTGGTTCAGAAATCCGGGCTCGTGGATTGACAATGTCGTCGACAATGACGACATCCGCGACACGACTTTACCAAGGAGTAGTGATGGATGATGCGCATGTCATAGCGCAAGATGGCACCGGTCAGTCCGACAGCGAGCATCCTGAAGTGGTAGAGATGCAGCAGCAGCTCCAACAAATACTGCTGCTTAACTCTGATCCGTTCTCGCTCTTGAACTCTATAGAGAGCGATGATTACCTCGAGCAATTGGCGCCGGTGGTAGAGGACGCCGTGAATCAGGAACGGGTCGAGACCTTGATTGCCAAATTGACCACCATAACCGACGACAAGGAGATAGAAGTCCAGAAGCTATGTGATGATAATCAGCAAGTATGTCACGCTTGAAGTTTTTTGGTAGTTCATACAGGGCCGGGAACCAACTAACACTCTCTAGGAGTATACAAAAGCCGTGCAGCAGTTGGCTAAGGTCAAATCCCAGTCCGAGCAGATGCAGTCTAGGGTCACAGGCATAAACCGTGCGATACAAAAAACTGGACGAAATTTAGTGGAGAGGGTACGCAGGGTTGATTGAAGTTATGACAAGTCTGAGGCTAACTGTCTACAGAATAAGGAACTGCTCAAATCACAAGCTGCTCGGGAGAATATAGACGAAATCAGAGCAGCGTTGACACAGTGCCTCAAGGTACTGCACATGACCGGGAAAATATATGAGATGATCGACCATAAGAAATACTTTCTGGCTCTCAAGAGTATCAGCGATTTACAGCGGAACTCTTTACAGGACGTATCTGAGTTTGAATTTGCCCGCAGGATCAGAAATTCAGTTCCCACTATGCAAGCAAAAATCCGGCAAGATGTGATAGCAGACTTGCATGTGTGGCTAGATAGCATACGACAAATCGCGCCGCAAATTGGTAGCATTGCTTTCGGTGCCACAGAGATGAAGCGCCATCGATGGAAGGAGAAGATACGAGCAAATCCACATTTGCGGTTCTACAAACTTAACTCAGCTGTTGAATTAGCATTGCAAGATGACGATGAAGAGGAATTTGATCCTCTAGACAATGAGCACTTGCATGTCAGCTTAATGCCTCTATATGAATGTATTCATATCTGCACAACCCTAGGGGCTTTGGATGACTTCCGTATTAGCTATGGCCACGACCGAATGTCAGATCTGGATGCGCTATTGCCGAAATCGTTTACATTCACCGACGATGATATCGCGCCATTAGAAACTTTACTCCATAGTGCGTGCGGATTTGCCGTGCTCGAGCATGCTGCACGTCGGAACCTCCCAAACTTTCGGACTGAAGAAGAAATTACTCGCACGTGGGAAATTCTGTGCGCCCGAATATCAGATGCAATCGGCCCAGTGCTTACGACACTTCAGAACCCAGAGACTCTTCTGAAAGTGCGCACGCTACTGGGATTGTTTACGCAGACTATTGAAAGCTACGAGTTTAATATGACAAGCTTGAATGCTTTCATGTTGAAACTGTTTAATCAGTATTCCGACTTTTTGAAGCAAAGGTTCATGTTGGAATTTCAGCAGACAGTTACCGAAGACGATTATATGCCGATGATAATCAATGGCCAGGAACTATGGGAAAAGATCATAAACGTAAGTTGGTACAAATCCGAGATTGAATCGTCCCAAGTCAAGTTTCCTTGTATCCTTCCGTTCTCTCAGGTTTATCCCTTGTCATGTGCAGAAATACGTAATTTTGTGCATCAGCACCATTTGTTTGCCGACGAGTACTCAGATCAGAACCCTGTTAAACTCGAGCTCGGCTTACGACAGTCTTTGGATGAATTGCTAGTGGATGTCGTTTGCAAAACGTTAGTAGACAGATTGAAGTCGTCAAATCGGGAAGAGATCGTGCAGATATTCGTTAATCTCGAGCACTTTGAAAACGCTGCCAACGAACTTGAACGAATGCTGAACGACAATTCGTCCATACCAGTGTCGCTCTCACAGGGTCCCATTCGTCTCAAAGCGGGTGCAGAGTTTGCGGTTGCCCGTAAAAAGGCGGAAAAGCGGATTTTCGAACTGGTGAACTCGAAAATCGACGATTTTTTAGAAATCGCTGATTACAACTGGGAAGCCGCAAAGGAGAACACAGAATCAAGCTCTTATCTGCAGGACATGATCAAATTTCTCCAAACTCTGGTAAACTCTACTCTTGTCAATCTCCCCAAATCAATCAAAAGTTTCATATACTTTGACGCATTCGATCACTTGGCTACGTCGATGCTTAACATGCTGCTTAATGCAGGCAGATGCATTACCCACGCAGCTCTGAAAAACTTTGATCGCGACGTGAGCTACGTTGAAGAGTTTGTGGCGTCGATTGGGTCGAATCGGAATAAGCAGGAACCGCCCTCGAACGGCAATTCTGCATCGTCGACAAGATCAAGATACCGCAGCGAAGAAGACGCAGATAACAGTTTGATCACGACGTTCACTGAGGTACGACAGACGATAAATCTGCTTCTATCGCCGAACCTGGACGAATACAACAACACTGAGATTCGGATGCGCAAGTATGGCCGAGTCAACCATCAGAATGCGGTTGCGTTGATTGAAAAACTGAACGCGACGCCGACGGCGCCATCGAGAGCCAAAAGATTGTACAGAGGTCGATCGTAACGTGTGCTATGCACCAAAAAAGATTCTTGTATATTGAGGAGTTATGTTATCTGTCCAAAAGCAAACTATGGGTTCATTAGACATAGATTTGCTATACAGGGTACGAACAAAAGTCTACTGGATACCATCACAAATAAAATAGTAAAACATATAAAAGTACAGACTCTGCATATGCACCAAAGCTAACATTTAACAATCGTGATATGAAGCGGCCACCACGAAACAAAGGTATCCAAATGTATGACGTTAAGGGAACGACGACGCGCAACCCAACATCACGAAGAAGGAGCCGCAGCAGCATCAGCATCGGCATCAGCATCGGCATCAGCATCAGCATCAGCATCAGCATCAGCAGTAGCAGCAGTAGCAGCAGGAGTGTGTTTGGGATATTTGACCTCATCGGCACGAATAAGCTGCTTTAGGAAAGCTTTGCGTTCACTTTTGTCACCATACGTCTTGATCATTCCATTGCACAAAGTCACACATTCAGCCCACCATTCCTGAATATTTGTGACTGAGCCTGCCGATGGTGAACTGTCAGACCCTGGCGCAACAGTCTTGCCGTCAAGCTCGTCACGCACCCATCTCCAGAATGCGGCAGCAAACAGAAAGTGATAGTAGTTGGGCGGCTTGACGGGGATTTGGTACAAATTGTTAGTATAAGTCTTGATGTCGACGTCCAATAGCTTGGAAGGGTCGTCTTTATCTGTATTGGACTTCACCGTCTGGTATAAACGACGACGGAAAACCGAAACGTCGTGAAACAGTGCTTCGGTGATTGCAAGATCGTTCTTGAGGGTCCGTCTCATTCTACCGTCTTGAGCATACGCCAGCGCGCAAAAATCCTCGGCCGTCCGCAAAGTTTGCGAGCCGTAACCAACCCCGAAGTCATAGATCTCGCGTCTCATAACGCTCCACAGTTTTTCGCGTCGACGCTCATTTAATGGCACGGCTCCAGAATCGTATGTAGGTCCTGATGTCCTTGGAATAGACTTATACTGCCACACAAGCGGGAATTCGCTGTGTTCTTCCTCTACAAATGAGCTGAAGCGATCGGCGCTCTGCGTTGCTTTGTTTTCGTCATTTATGTCGTGTTTGAATCGTTTGTACGAGTGGAAACTATAACGCATTAGAAGACACTCAAGCATGATACACGAATCGTAAAGTTGATACTTACGAGTCATTAGGTGGGACACCGCTATACTCCCGTTTAATCTGGATAGGCACAAACTTCAAACTTGCGGGAACCGCTGGTACGGTCGCCTCAGCAGGCTTGTCTGAATTAGTAGTAGCAGCATCGGGTCGTGACGAACGTTTAAGACTCTCTTCCGTATCGACTTCCAAAAATCTCCAAAGTAGGTTTAGATCTCCGTATACCGAATACAGATTGCGAGTCAGACTGTCGATGTCGAGTTGCCCGCTATTACCCAGGGCAACGTCACCCAGCAGGGGTAAGAATTTGTCCCGGATGCTGCTCAGTCGTGTCTTAATTTCTCGATAATGTGGAGGTTGGCGTCGTCTGATTTTTCTTCCGGTCTCACGCTTGGCTTTGGTTCGGCTATTCGGAGAGTCAACTTGCCCTTCCGTTTTTACATCAGGTCTCTCATCATCTTCTTCGTCACCATCTTCTTCGTCTTCCTCGTCATCTTTGCCATTCAGAGTCAATTGCTCGTAACTGCCATTAACTTCTGCATGATTGCCTCCTCCTATTTCCACATCATCATCGCCGTCCTCAACATCCGATAGCTCTGATCTCAGCGCGGAGTACTGATCCTGCTTTTCCGGTACAGCAGTATCAGAAACTTCTGACTTGGGAGACACTGTCTCTTCGTTCTTTGTTGCTAAATCAGCGATGCTGCTCTCCGGAGAAGCAGCCCCATGATCCGAAGAAGACATCGCTTCAAACCGGGTGTCCAAGAGCTCAAGTCCGTGATATTATCGTGAAAAACGCGCCTAGTGGCATTCAACGTGCCACCACTCTTCAACCGATAGAATCCGTTTCTACTGATCGAATTTTTCCTATCCTGCAGATAGAAAATACGGTAAAGTGTGCCCTGGCCTGATTTAATCCGTTCAAGGAGCGTTTGAGATCGGTCAGTGCCGCGCCGCGCGCTGTGAGTGAAGAACACCGTTAGTTAGTCGGCTGAGAATGAGAGTTGACCAGCAAGGGGGAAGACTCTTTATCTGACTGTGCACAAACCGACGACCTGCAACCTCCAGGACGTACTACAGAAGATGTCAGAAAATGCAAACAGAGCTGCTGCTCGTAGCGACTGGCGGCAACGAAAAATATTGTTGGACTAGCAGAAAGTGCGAACGCTCGCTTCGCCCGGTCAAATTTGCTGCTCTGTAATGGACTGTATGTAACCGCTTCGACCTGAACAGCTGAAGTTGTTTTAATTTTTTTTGTTCCAACGTGACCGGATGCTAGCGTAAGAAATTACAGACCAATCAGTAATGCTCGGGGAATTATAATCCTTTATGTCGACTAAAATCCATAAAGAGAGGTGACGGCAATTAAAAATGGAAAAGAAACCCGAGTGGGAAGTGGCCGAGATTATATGGAAACAAAAGAATATATTGCACATCCAGTACTCGGCCAATGGGAGAGAACCTGCAGCTATAATTAAAATCACTATGATACAACTCCAATCGCACATTACCGTCATCGCTGCTACTAATTAGATTTCAAGAGACAAAACCCAAGTCTATGTGGGAGGAAGCAGGCCCGCCAGTATAACCATCCCGCTGAATTTAAGATGCGCAGTTTTATTCTGGGTCCACCATGCATAAGCTCATATTTGCATTCTTGCCTCTTACAGCAGTTGGTAGCCGGATCGGTCTACGATATACAAAACCGATTGCTTCCAGTGACTAAGCGTACAAAACGAAGAACTCAATCTAGCGAAGAACGCCACGCCAATGGTCACTCTCTTTTTGCATGCTCGAAATGGTCATAGGCAATAAGTGCGTGAATAGATAAGTAGGTGTACGTGCGCACACAGATAAGCAGGCTACTTTTGTCCGTCAGCTTCTTCTGTTCGGTTCAAGTGCACAGACTATCTGCTCGCATCAGTTGATAGGTGCAATTACTACGGTCCCATATATTCGTTGTTGTGCGGCATACTGGGCGGTATTTCGACACATATTTTGGTTGCAGCGTTGTAGCGCATAATTGCTGCTCCCTAGCGTCAGAAGACCCCCCCTTCATAAGTCAATCACTCTAGGAACTTACCGTCACAAAATTGATGCTTACTGGTTGTCTAACAACTGTTAATATTACGGTGCTCATCAGAATAGTTCCGATCTGCGATGGTAGTAACCGCTGCTACTTGGGGGGGGGGCACATCGCGTTAGCAAATCCACAGCCCTTTGTAAAATCCGACGTAGAATTGATTACAGTCAATTTGCAAAGCAGTGAAATGTGAAGCGAAATGCCTATTAGGCTGCAAGTTCAGCTTGCAATGTCAATCGTCTCCGAATCCATAAGCAAATCGCACTGAGAGAGCCCGCGCGCGAACCCAACGCAGTTCAGATCAAGAGATCCCCATACACGATAAGTTCGGCATAGTTGGTAAAGCACACCCCGCAATCTGGGCTCTCTCGATAGCAATCGATAAAGCATCAATCTAGGGTGCCGAAACCATGTGTATTTTGTGACCTGCGTCTAACTGACACAACTACTCGCTATGGAGGATTTCAAGGCTCTTCTGCACAGCGTGTTCTTGGACCCCAGAGTGTAAGTGCGGGTACGGGCGGTTCGGCAGTACCTATATCGACTAACCATTGGATCGCGTTTAGAAAAGAGATTGAGATCCTTAAAGTTGTTCCGAGCGACGTTCAAGAACTGATAGCGCTAAATAGCAGCGGAGGATCAGTATACGACAAAAAATACTATCCGCTGGTCGTCGTCCGCTCGGAAGCTTTAGCGGGTATTCCTCAAGATCGGTTGCTTGTAGCTTTTACTCAAGCGCGAGAACAGTTTAGTCTACTACACAAATGTAAGCTGAACTATTTCTTTCAAGTTCCAAAAACTTACTCGTTAGCTGGCGCCAAGTGGACATCCGATCAGGCTCACGCTGTTAGTCAATGTACTATAATACTTCTTGCGATAGCGAGTGAAGATCTAACGGCTATCAACGCACGGTATGGTGCATTACTTCAGGACGCGCTAGAAAAAGTTAGTCTAATGACTAGGAAACGATTACTGGACGAGTACCCGGGTATAATTTCGCCTGAACAAGAGCTGCATCTCTTATCACTCTTCTTATGTTCGCGACTCAAAAAACACTCAAAATCACCGCTATTATGGAACTACAGAAGACAAGTGTTGAGCAAATATGTCGATAATGCATATCACTCGTTCACATCAAATGAAGAGAGGATAGCTTTTATCGAAAAGCTCTGCAAGAAAGAGCTTGCAAACGTAATTGTTTCTGGAGAATATCACCCATCGAATTACTACGCCTGGGCCTATGCCCGCTGGCTTTACTCTCACATTTACGTTGGCCGCATTGTATCAAACTCAAGCACTAACTACAAGCCTGCCAGGACGCAAACGTACTTGAATGCGGTGGTCAAAAAAGTTCAAAAATGGTGCTTCACGCACGCTACCGACTCGTCGGGATGGTCATTCTACGAGTGGCTTGTGCTTGCGTATGTCAACGCGGTAGTTGCCTCACCTAGTCTGCAAGATGACAAGCTGCTTCTGCATACTATCGCCGAAGTAATCAAATTCTCGACGACGATAAGTCCGGGACACGAAACTACGTGGAACATGTTACGGCGAATAGTGGCGGATGAGACCTACGTCAGCGCTCGCCGAAGAGCGTCCATACTTCGTTCCATTTCCGCTTACCTCAAAAGTAGGACTAATGACTCTTACACACTGACTGAGAGTGCCGATACCAGAGCTCTTGGTCATGTGAAATTGCTGAACGATTTACGTGACAGAGACGTCGGTTTGGTAACTAGTACGATGCAATGGATCGAAATTGTATCGCATAAAAGGCCAAGTAGGAGATAGATTGCTCTAAAAGTTAAAGAAACTAGTATAAGTATTGTAATTTTATTTGAGCCAAATTCAAACTACTGGGAGTACTAGATTTCGAAACGTGCACATACACGCATTGGAAAAGTGGGCTTTATCTATTTCTTCTTGGCAGAAGTTGAGTTCTTCGGCAGCTCTTTGGCGTAGGGGATGAACTCGGGCTCTCCAGGAATGTACTTTCTCAGCACCTCAGGCACGTTAAACCCATCCTCTGTCTGATAGTTCTCGAGAATACAACAAAGCGTACGTTCGGTAGCAGTCAGGGTCGAGTTCAAACAGTGCACGTACTTCTTTTCACGCTGGTTGAGCATCTTGATTCCACATCTGATCTCGAGATTACGGGACTGATAATCCGTGCAATTCGAACACGAGACAAGCTCCTTATACTCACCCTGATAAGGAAACCATGCCTCCAGATCGTACTTCTTGGCAGCAGCATTGTTGAGTTCACCGGACACGATACCTACAACTCGGTATGGCAGCTTAAGTGACTGATAAAACTCCTCTGAAAGGCCAATCATTCTGTCAAACTCTTCCCATGACTTCTCAGGCTCTGTCAAAACAAACTGCTCGATCTTCTCGAAAGCGTGGACGCGGAAAATACCCCAGGCATCCTTTCCGTGCGAGCCCGCTTCACGACGGAAGCACGAAGAGAAACCAGCATAACGCTTAGGTAGTTGCTCCGCCGGTTGCTCAAACCATTCGTCTGAGTGGTATGCTGAGATAGGTTGCTCTGACGTGGCAATGAGATATTTCTCATCCGTACCGTCAAGAACCTTGTAAAGCTCTTCGTCAAACTGCGAAAGCTGTGCGGTCTTTGCCATCATGTCCTTATTCATCATAACAGGAGCTTGTAACGGAGTGTACCCGTTCTTGGCCAAAAACGACAAACCGTAATTGATCAAAGCCTGGTTAAGGAAAACACCGTAGTTTCGTAAAAAGAAGCCTCTGTGTCCAGACATCTTCGCACCTCTTTCAGGATCATAACCGTCCAATCTGGTCAAAACTTCGTGGTGTGAAAGCTTGCCGTCCTGTTTAGGCTCACCGTTTGGCAGCCACGTGCGAACCAAAGAATTGTTCGCCTCGTCCATACTGACAGGGACTGATTCGTGTACGATATTGCCCACAGTGTTCACCTTATTCTTCAAATCGGCATCAGCTGCTAGTTCTTTAGCTTGAAGCTCAGCTTTTTTAGCGACGAGTTCGTCTTTTTTCTTCAACAACTCGCTGGCATCCTTTTTTTCCTACAATTGTCAGTCCAATCAAGCGACATGGCGATTGCGCCCCAGATAGCACGAGACTCGTTAACAATGAATATACCTTGAACAGTTTGCCAATCTCCTTCTGAATCTTGTTCTGCTCCTTATTGACTTCGTCAAGATCGAAGCGGACTATGACACCGGTAAGTTACCACATTAATGAATCAGCCTTTCAAATACACTTCTGTCTTACTCTTTGTCCATTCCTTGTACTCGTTGATAATTTCGTCGACAATCTCGACGGAGGCACCACGGGCAGCCTGCGATTTGCGGATGGCTTCCGGGTCACCACCCTTGTCCTCAAGAAACATTAAAATATCTAACATCTTGAATTGAAATAGAAGCTCAAGTAAGTATTAGTTATTGGCTGATTGTGTTGTACAGTTTTCGAGCTATTCACTGCTCTCGTGAGATTTATTTCACAATCCCCGTAATTTACAGTTTTGAGGCCAAAATTTTGTGCAGGGTTTGGTGTCACCAAAGCATAGCTTGCACGTAGCTTGCACATCCTAACGATTTCTCTCACCTAAGTAGTTTTAACGTTTTTCTGCTACATAATCTTGACTTTCAACAAAATCTTGAAACTGTACACTAGTTGTTAAATGATATGTGTATCCCGATATAACGCCTTAAATGAACCATACGCAGCCAACCCCGCCAGCTTTACCCATTCAACAGATCATCAAGAAAAGAATCGTCGCCGTCATCAGCATTAGAGCCAGAGACATCGTTGACTTTTGGCTCATCCAGAACATTGCTAGCTATATGCAAACCAAAGTCGGTGCTACCAGACTGACTCGGCTGACCAGCGTTAACCGGATGTCCGCCAAGCTGCTTACGACTCTCAATTTCGTTCCAGAATGCATCAAACTCATCTTGAACTTTGACCGTAGATACAGCGGTTTTCATATCACGATCACGAGAGTCTTTAACCGCATTTGCTATCGACTTGGGTAGCCGTTTGAGTCTGTCGAACTCTCGATTTGCTTCACGAGCTTTGGCCGCCTTAAACTGTTCTCGTACTGTGTGTACATATTTGAGCTTTTCAATCCGTCTGTCCAGATCTTTAAAGTCCTTATCATCTGCGGAGTAGTGTATGACTTTGTTCTTGGGTAGTAGCACATGACTGGTAGCAGTCTTGTCGTCCTCCAGATGTAGCTGGCTTTCTAATATGTCGCTCACATCGTCTTCTTTTTTCAATATGCGCTCGCTATCCAGGTATTTCGAGAGGCCTCCATCAGCAGGACGAGCAATACTGTTTAGATACTCATAACTGTCACTTTCCCCGTCCGAATACTCCTCCTCGGCTTCTTGCTGTTGGTATCTCCAAGCGTTAGACGGCAACCTATTTTTATGTCGTCTTACAATTTGCCCGTCAACTTCAACTTCTTCTTCCGATGAAGACGCATCGGATTCATGATACGATCCGCTATTGTTTTCAGGGTCACCACCCTCGGGGATTTGGCTAGCATTCTCTTCTGCAACCGACTCTACTAGCGCTTCAACGTCCGGTCTTGATTCAAGTCTATCCGGATCCGCCACAGGCTTGATGTTGTGTTTTCTGACGTATACTCGCTTGGCTTTCTTGTCCCATTTATTATTATGCAACACCATTATCCATCACGCGCAGTTAGCTGGCATTCATGATCTTAAAGGTAACTATTAACACCTTCTTTGCCCACCGCCAAGGTAAAATACAGATCAATGAATGCTAGGCAGAACTTAAGCCAACATGAGGTACAAGCACCTTAAATAACACGTAGCATACGGTAGATTCAATCATTAGGAACGCGGCTGTCATAAGATTTATTTACACAGAGAGTGATATTTGCAAATGAAAGCGGTCTATAGAAGCCCCACGGCAGTCTTTACTTTGACTAGAGTGGCATCTGAGGCTTGCCGTGCTCGGCTGGTACCTTGTGCCAAGACAGCGGCCAGATACGTTTTATCTCCCATCAATCGGTCAAACTCAAGTCTAACAGGATTCATGGTTTCCACGATGATATCAGTAACTGTATCCTTCAGTTCTTTCGAGGTTTTACAGTGGCTGACCATACCGAGCGCTTCGTCTGCGGTTACGCCTTTCATGCCAGCAACAATATCAATCAAATTTGATACACCCGGACGCTCCGTCCGATTATAAGTAACACCTTGTATACTATCAGTTACCGCGGTTCTGACTTTCCTTGAGATGTGCTCTGGCGTGTCTGAAAGCATAATCCTAGAGGCATCTGATGGGTCTGACTTCGACATCTTCTTGAGAGGATTTCGCAATGACATAACCCGTGGTGTAGGAGCTATCAGTGTTAGAAATCATATCACAAGAGATTTACCATAGATATTTCAAGAGCTTACTCAGAAGTGTGTTTGGAATATTAAATATTTTGGACTTGTGAATGCTATTGAAACGTCGGCCGAGTTCGCGAGTGAGCTCTAAATGCTGTGACTGATCTTGACCGACAGGAACCTCCGTAGCACTTCACTAGTCAGACTACCGTATTTTCAGTAAAAGCTGAGCCCAGAGACTCACTTGTATAAAAGAATATCAGCGGCTTGCAGCACTGGATAAGAAAACAGACCTAGCTGTAGCTTCTCCATTGCATCGCTATCCCCAGCAGATGCTCCGTCTTGCAAATGTAACTTGCTCTATCTGACTTAGCAATAATTGCTACTAACTCGTTTCACGTGTGCTCTTACCTTCCATTGAGTCATTCGGTTTAGTGCGCCGAAATTCGCGACACATGATAAGATCCAACAGAGCTCCGCGTGTCCTGATACCTGCGATATCTTATCAGTATCCGCAGACATAGTTTTCGCGTACTCCACTTACCTTGCTCTGCTCAAACAATATACAGCGCTCTGGATTTACACCAGACGCTATAATCATTGCTGCTGCCTGATAAACATACTCTCTCAATAAATCCGCAGGCGGTGGAACGGTCAACGCGTGAAGACCAACAATCGAAAATATCAGAGTGTCTTCAGCAGGAGATGTACGCGACAAGTTTGACCATGAAGTCAGAGCTCCTAGAAAATTTCCAATATGTGCTATTCCTGTTGGCTGTATCCCACTAAATACTATCTTTGACTTTTGTTTTGTATTGTCCGCTGTGTACTGTTTAAACAATGAGACTTGACGGGATGCGCCATTGACTGATCGCCCAGCAGCCTTTAATAAGCCACCTGCCGGCGTCGGCCTGATCATTATACTGGCCGACCAACTTATTATCTCGAAGACTTATAGAATGCAGAGTTGATAGCCAAGATATTCGATGGATAGAGTCGACCATCGAATATTCAGGGGTCAGTACGATAATTGCGTATAGTGAAGGCGCGGCGATGGCCCAGCTCTTACCGTGGGTTCGGGGTCTGGTAGTTTTTTTCCTCGCCTGACAATTGGTATTGACCGACTCTTGAAGCTAGGAGCTGAAGTTCCGTCTAAGTCTTGCCAATAGAATACCGTTGACTTACGGGTATCGCTGGTTGCAAATACATTGGGCACAATGAGCTTGAGTGCATCCATGCTAAGGCCGGCAGCTGCCACAGGCTCGGTTTTGCGCCAGGCTGCCAGACAAGCCACCTGCATATCACGACGGCATAACTCGACCGAGCTGGTCCGCCCAGTCACAGTCGACCCAAAGACCAAACAACAACATATTGTATCAAGTTCTCTTTCATACGGCAAAGACAAACGGCCGATGCCGCTCAATGTGGAACTTAATCACTACGCACCGTTGAAACTGCCTGCCCAGCACGAGATTCTTTCGGCAGAGCTTATGCTATACTCTTACACACCTGAGCAAGTTGAATTTTTTGCAGATTTTGCGCTACGAGCCGCCTTCTACTTGAAACTGCCCACTCGTGGACCGATCTCGATCAAACGGCGAACCGAACGGTGGGCAATTGCAAGGTCGCCGTTCGCGCATACAAAAACGAAGGATAACTTCGAGAGAATCACATATAAGCGCAAGATCGTTGTCTACGACGCGGACGTTGAAAATATCGAACTGTGGTTGGCCGTACTGCGTAAGCACGAGCTTGCCGGTGTTGGTATGAAGGCGGTTCTTTACAATCACGAGTCGATTGAGCTGGACGATTAATTCGTACTCATTAATCGTAACTCAGCCTAAATGTATTTATCGCGGTGTTGTGTTTTTTTTTCTGTATATTTGGAGTATTTCAGCTACTCGAATTGTATATAGTATAATAACTGGTCTGTTATCTTGAATCACAGTGATATGTACCTTAGTCAGGTCGACTTATAGATTCAGGCGCGGTCGCACAAGTGCTTCAACACGGTCTGCGTGCAACGATCCTTGCTGGCGGGAAGTGCCTTGGCACGGGTTGAGCGAAAACTTGGAAAGGAAAACGATGTGGTCATTTGATTTACACTGCCGACAAGTTGCCGGTAGAGACATAGATTGCAAGACAGCGGGCAGTCTGCTGGCGTTTCCAGCGTTCTAGCTCGAACTGCATACTCCGCTTTTTATTTTTTTTTAGGTCTAAAGTGCGCCCGTGATGTCTCTCTAGCCATGTGAGAATCACAATTGTGTTTCGAATAACGTAACTGCGTGTACTGGTAGTAGTAAGTGATAGCGTCGACAGCTTGCGGTGCCTTTCGTTCGACTGCACGTTCGGCATGCCACAAGTCGTCAACAATAAACTACTTACAGCCGCCCGAGTTCCAAGCAGCTCTGCATCCTTACAGCCTAAACGCGTGGCAGAAACCATCGCCGAAATGGTGGGCACGATCACAAGCTGTACGACCGGCGATGCCGTTAATCGATAGACCGTTTGCACGAGTCTCGCAAAGAGTCCAAAAGACACTGTCAGCGGAGCCAACAAAACAAACTCCAGGTACCCAAAACGCACATGTTCCACTAAGCAATTACCCCTGTTGTTCGAACAGTGGATCCTCTTTCTGTAGCGATCCGCAGTGTGTTACTACAGTTCAGAGCTGCGCCTGGTTCAATTAAACACAGCTTTCCTTACCGGCAGGCCAGCCGCAATAAGCTGGTACGTCTCGCAGCTTCGACCTTTAAGAGAGTGTAGTCCAACACTAATACTAAAACACTGCGATCTAGAGCTTGTTTTTTACGTTGAAGCCACTGGGCTAGGCTATAGTTGCGACGCGCACATCATGGTCGCGTTACTCGACCCGTGCAGTGCACTCCGCTTCTCCCCCCCGCGCGCACGCACACAATCAGCAGACACTCGTCGCAAGCCTGCACCTTCGTCCGTAACCAGACGCCTCCGTCCACGCTGTCTAGCCACAGCGCCTTCTTCCGTCTGCTAGATCTCACTCTTTATTTCTTCTCTTTCGGTTTCTGTACCTGCCAGCTCCTATAAAACTCCTCTAGCATAATACGTGCTCATATAGCTGTTGCGATCTGTATAAATCGAGCGTCGTCCTCAATTACACGTCCCAGGATCGGTGCTGCTCAATCATCTGGAAGGCCAGCCTAGTGGGAAACCGCGATCGCGACGCGCATATGGCTTCAAAAACTACAGCCGACTTGTCACTGAGCGCTGTCTCAACAGGATCCACCTCGCGTGGCCAAATCATGTACCTTGATCTCATAAACACCAGCACTCCTCAATCAACAGTGCCGGCAGACGTGAAGAATTTCAACAGCGGTACTATCGGCGTCAAATACAAGTCTCCTGACACGGAACCGGACTCGCGTGGCTCTGAATTTGCCATGTCTCCGTCCGCCAGGATCGACGCTCGGCTACGTGATAGCGAATCGGAATTACCTGATTTTGATATTGACGACTTTAATGGTATGCAGGCTTTACCAGCCTCGCTCTTCGATTCGCCAACTTATTCCAGTACGCGTAGATCACCTGGTCGCCAATCCTACCGTGCCATAGGAACCTCTGCGTCGTCATTTGGCCTTCATCGAGCGACCAACCGCAAGCTATTTGAAAACGACAATAGCCTGACCGATCCTGTTACCTCAACCCCAGTATCTAAGTATACTGCATATAACGGTATGTCTCTCTTGCCAACCGCTGTTTGGTTCTGCAAAGCTAAAAAGTAAGGTGCATTGGACAGCTTTGGTGGATACCTAGGTCAACCCCAGACGCCATCTTTGAACTTCCAGCACAAGCAAGTATCAGAAAACCTGGCCAATGAATCACTAGAGCATGATGGGCATGGAGCGGACATCTCGTTCGCTAATACTTCATTGAGCTCGTTTACTACTGAGCAATCGTCCTTTGACTTGCTAAACAAGTTTGAGAGCCTGTCCACCGACCCCGACACTTCTGGAAGACACTTCTGGAGTGCTTCTGCTAACAATCTCGGTAACCAGCAAAAGTCCACAAAATTGCTCGCCCTTGAATCCAGAAGCTCATTGCCGATGGTCAAAGAACCCGCTGATCATTGTAATGACGAGGCCATTCACTTGGCCTATGGTGCAGGGGCATCCCATGATAACTCAGGTCTAACTCGCTACCTAAAAATTAGTGGCTTTACAAAGACAATAGATCTCATGGCAGTTTCTGATACATTTCATGTACATAATATTGCCAATATTACTGAAGATTTCGAATGTCAGCTAATATTTATTTTAGTCTCTCGGGGATCTCAGGGGTATTTATACTCGTGAAATTGCCCTTAACGGAAGCGTGATTGTTGGCTTCTTTGATTTAAGACAAGCAGTTACTAGTTACAATGTAATCTGCTCACAGTCTATTCTTGGGCTTAGCTTGAGACCCCAGTATCTTGCCAAGAGCTATCTACGACAAGTAAGGATCTAGATATTTTGAACCAGATTTCATATCTAACGCAACAGATGTCGGACAATGGGATTGAGATCCCATTCCTATCTGCTAATGAAGGCCTGTTAGCTATTCAGTATAGCAGTGACTCTTCCGATAAAGCGAAAGCTATTTTGGACGAATATTTAGTCAGGTTTGGTGCAGTACGGTACATTACAAGTGACAGCGAAGCGTGTGTCTATTGCGAGTACTTCGATGTGCGTGACGCTGAATCAGCTGTTCGAGCTTTGAATCAACTAGCCGTACAAGTAAGTCATGCATTTCTATGACAATTAAATACTAAAAATCAAGGACATAGTATTTTTTGCTTGCTTTACCACGCCGTCGGAGATCTCCCGTCGTGGCACAGGAGGCGATCAAGCTGATTCGCCTTCCCATTTCAGCTCAAGTTATATACTTCCGTCATCTATACTAAAGTCGAGTATCCGATCCAGACATGACGGTTTATCAGCTGAAGCGCATGTCTTTCACAGTCAACGTCAACGAGGCGGTGCATTAGATTATCTCAATTCCAACGCGGTGGCTGAGCGTAGTCTCCGGCACCCAAGCTTCTCTGAGCCTCCAACCCCGTTCTATGGTCTGGAACTGGAGAATGATTCATTGTCTACGAGGCGCCAAAAATTAGAAGATTACAGTTCTGTGAACTTGAAGCGATACTCTCAAGAATCTTTTGGCGAAATGCCGCCACCGAATGTTTTTAACAGTTTAGGCCAATCTCCGGGAGACGAGGAGGCCTCTTTAAGTAAGTTAAGTTTCTGTAAGCTGTACGCATTGATTATGCTCATCAGTAGCATTTCAAGTTGAAGGCTCTCCAGATGCCAGTGCTTACATCCACCTTTACAAAAACACGACTGTCCCTAAAAATAATGTCGTGGATTTGGAACGTATTGCCAGAGGACTCGATACGCGAACGACGTTAATGCTGCGGAACATACCCAACAAAGTTGATCAACAGATGCTCAAAGAATATGTCGACGTTACCAACAGAGGAACCTATGACTTTTTGTATCTGCGAATTGATTTTGTCAATAAGTGCAAGTAAGTGCTCTGAATGATAGCATATCCACAGCACGGAGATCTGACATTGCAGTGTCGGCTACGCATTTATATCTTTTACCTCCCCTGAAGCAATCATCACGTTTGCCACAGCACGTGCTGGTACAAAATGGAATCGATTCAACTCAGAGAAGATCTGTGACATCTCTTACGCAAACATATAAGTATTCCCTGTATTTCGTGTACTGACTCATATTGACTTACTCCTTTACCCAGGGCAAAGAATGCTTGATTGAGAAGTTCAGAAACTCGAGTGTAATGGATCAGGGTTTGTATATTTTTCTGCAATTTTGCAACAAAGCGTGTGGTCATGCTGAGATTTTAGATTCTGCGTACCGGCCAAAGATTTTTTACTCAGACGGCCCATTTGTCGGCGAAGAAGAAGAGTTTCCACCGCCTAATAACATGAACCGCAAACTACGATCATTGGCGAGTATCCAGCAAATAGGTAACGTGTACGCTATGTGCTGCTGTTAATTGCTTTGCTAACATTCTAACAGGGCTGTTCCCTCCTGGAAACAATGGCAACAGCTGGAAACGAATTACTAGTCGTAGCAGCAGATACTAGATCAGCCACACACTTCTACGCTACTGCCATATTTTTTGTCTTTCTTACTTTTCAAGCAAAATAGTGATCAGATTGGTTTTATACTGCTGTTAGCAGAGGAATGCAGTTTTTGTTCTTTTTCTCTTGGGTCTATCAAGTCTGAATTTGGAAGTTGACTTTTTTTTGCTGTTTTCTTTTTTTCTGTTTCTTTTGATAATTTTTATATTTCCGTTTGGAATTTACTTTCCTATCTTTGTTTCATACGAAGATAGGTAATTGCTCAGGGCTGAGAACATGTCAGCTAACATTTTTTTTGACATTCATTTGAAATTGCTGACCGGTTTGTTTTTTTGTTTAGACATTCGATCTACGCCTTTTTTCTTTGTTAAAATTTTTTATTATCTCTTCGCTTTGACTTTCTTTAGTATCTTTGCTTGCATATCATTATATCCTTATCACCTTCTACATGTGTTGCTCGATGTCTGTACATATCTTATGAGCTCGGTGTGCCACATAATGCTGTATATTTTCCCCCTGCATATCTAACTTATTACGATAACTTAATTAGTATAATTTCTAATAATAGTACTGCTTACAACGTATATGTAGCCGAACCAGCTTTTAATTCACTCTAATTACCACTGCCCATTTCACTACACGGCTTCAACAAAACCGTTCAAGACTACATTTTACTCAATGCCCACGGAATGAGCTCCACAGAATTATAAACCTAAGTGTTGAGATTGCACGAAATACAAATAAATTAATACCAATGACATATGAGCACACACATACACACAAGTGTTGGGGGCCCGAAAAAAAAAATCAACGCAAAACGCAAAACGCAAACATGAACAGGAGAACGCGAGATATAAAAATTCCTGGTCAACGCCAGGTGGTACCATATAAAAAAGTTTGCTCTCCCCCCTTAGTTAAATGCATGTGAAAACCCGAGTCATAGAAGAATTGATAACGTAAAAAAAGGAAGAAATAAACGATGATGATGACGATGATAATAATAATAGTGATGATGATGGCGCAGCAGTAAAGCGAGAAATATTAGCTAAGATAGCAAAAATGCACCGGAGCCCTCTCGGATCGCCATCTTGACCTTTTCCCGTAACACTGCTTTGGTGCTGTAGTCTGGGATTTTCAAATAGTTGACACAAGTCATGACACTAGGCAAGTAATCGTCCGGCGAATATGGCTGCTCGCTTGGTTTGCATACGACCGTAAACGTGGGAGTTAATGACTTGAATCCGCCGATTGGCAGGTTAGGTGAGCCCGTTAAAAACTGCAAGAAGGCACGACGCTCGGGAACGGTGTACTCTGACAGCACTTCTAGCAAGCTCTGCACGGTCTTGCTTCCCATCGTATATCCATGATCGGCCTTAACCGAGTCAAACAAAGCTATTAAACAAGTTAGATTCGATAAAAGACCACAACAGAAAACAAAGAATTCAAACTTACTCTCAAATGACCAGTCTTCCTCAGACTGTCCGCACAACATCACTAGCTCATCGGCAGTGAACGAACTCATAGCAGAAAATGGGAAAACGACGGAAAATCCCTCGCGGAAAGCCTGAATCTGCCTCTCAACTCCGCCAAGAAGCGTAGCATCAATCACCTGCTTGATGTACTCGTCGACATTGTGGATCGTGACTGGTGTGTTCGCTCCATCCTCAATGAGCTCATAGTCAGGGCTTCCGGGAAGAGTAAAGTCCAACGCGAGCTCGCTCACTGTAACTCCATCGACTCGAATACTTTCAAGATCGTCCTCAGTTGCACCAACCAGACTAAGCTTGGCATCGGCGAATTTCTGCAAGAGCTTGAGCGAAGCAGCAAGTTGAGCATCGACATTCTTAACAGAAATTATAGAAGGTGTCATGGTCTTGTCCGCCGAAGCATGGAAAAACATCGCGTTGAACTTGAAATCCAGCAGGCGTGAGTCGAGCAATGCGCGTCCAATGAAAATGCCAAGGGTTCGGAAATAGCTAAGAATTTTCTTGCCAGACTCAGATTCAGCCATGGTCGCAGATAATGGTGAAGGAAACAGGCCATGGTTACTGAAAGCATAGTCAGACTTTAAATCAGCCTCGCTATCACGCCACAAACCAAGCTTCTTTTTAGCAAACTCTTTCGAGACGTTTGCATAAAACTCAAGCGTAGGTCCAAGACCAGTACCAACTTCGTCATAATATTCGACCTCGAGAATGCTCTGAGAAGATCCGTACAATGACATAACTTTGACAGCACTTTGCAATAACTGGGAACGCAAGATGCGAACCTTTTGCCGCATGGTTTTGAACACAAACAGTCGACTGTGGAGACCGCGACTGTCGCGTCGGTTACTTTCATCTGCAAACGATTTCCACCTACTGACGGATCGGAAACTGCCAAATGAAGTGGACTGTAAGAACAAGCGTCTAGTTTCGAACGGGAATAGGAAAGGATAACTCCGCGTAAAATCCGCATTCCAATCCGGCAAGCACTGACTGGCAACTATGAGTGGCTCCTCTAGTTGACGATTCAGCTTAGACGTAAGCTTGCTGTTTATGAACTGCGCGACAGGAAGTGACTGGCAAAACACATGCTCATCCGCCAGAATCTCATCCAGATTTTCGTTGATCGTGTACAATAATTGCAAAAGACGCAAAATCGAGTAAGTGTTGGGGTCAGACTTCAAAGACGGCGGAACACCAGCCAGTTTCGCACCATATTCTAGTACATCAGATGCGACGGCAGGTCTGGGACCCGAAACTTTGCGGAAGCGAATAGTATGCATAGTTTCCCAACTATTACGTAGAACTACCGGTCGTTCAGTTCCATATCTATGGAGAGCACCGTATATTGTCATGTCGACTGCCACTGGCGTGTCTCCAACTAAGAATTCGACATAAAAGTCTTGACTTGACGACTGCACAGCAGAAGAGTATGATTGTCGAGGAGTAGTAGAAGAAGGACGGCTGGTAGGGTCTGCGGCCGTGGTGGTGGCAAGATCTTTGCTAGGAGATGCAGATGTGCCCTCACCAGCGTCATCGCCATTGTCAGCTGCGCTCTTATGGTACTCGTCCACATCATCAGCTGCTTCATCCGTGGGTGTTATCGCAGAGTTAGCCACGTCAACACCTGCCGGGGTAGCAGTTGCAGCCGAAGCAGTAGCAATTGGGCTTGTTCCTGTAGCAGTAGGCGACGTTGATGGTGCAGAAGCAGAAGCGGCAAACGACGCAAACGAGGCAAAGCTTCTCAGCATTTCAGATCCCTGCCGAGGAGTTCCGGATAGAGAGCCAAAATTAATACCTTGAGACGCCCCATCGGTGATGAGCCGGATTTTTAAGTAATCCTCTAGTGACTTAAACGTGGCAATAACTGGAATAGATACGGCAAACGCTTTAATACCCCGTGCGGCATTGTTGTCTTCGATAAAGTCCAGCTTTAATCTGATTTGCTGTCCTAGTGTCTCAGCGGGATTTTGATCCTCTAATCAAGTTAGCGCGCTATAAATTGAGCAGGGTATGCAAAGAAAAACAAAAACTTACCGGACATTGGAGTCGTGGCAACTTCAAGACTCTCCGATCGCACAAGCGATTCTTGTAGTTTGGAAACGAGAACTGCAAATGGCGAAGATGTGACACTACTTCCAGACATCAAGAAGATCCTGACAAAGGCATTTCGAGCACGCAGTTGATCCTTATCGCTGCCATTGCCTGTGAGAAGCAATAGCAATGAATCCAAAATGCCCGATCGAGTCAGTTCAAAGCTCGAAATTGAAGTAAGAGACTCGGTTGAGAAGTGACAAGCCAACTTCTTTAAAGCGTCTTCAAGCTCTGATCCTGAAACAAGACGCTCAGAAATTTCTTTGAGTTCTTCAAGCCCCTTTAACGCGGACTGATCAGAAATATCCGCAGACTCATAATAGTTGTTCAAGAACTCCTGTGCGAACAAGGAAATTTTCTCGTCCAAGTTGGTGCGGTTTCGAGATACAACATCTGATAGCCATGTCATATTTCGTCTATTGGCTTCCGGAGATGAAGGGTCGGTAAGAGACGGAGCAGTGGTCTTGTTCTTTTCGTCATCTGCGTCCTCATTCTCGGCATTTACCTCGTTCTCCGGGTCTTCACTATCATCCGACTCGTCGTCAAGTTTTCCCTCGACCTTCTCCACATCTTTGAAATGAGATTTATCGCCAACTGTTAGACTCGCTAAAGACTGAATCTCATCAATAACGCCCTCACGCTCGAAATGTTCGTTGTAGATGTCCGGTATTCTATCTCGCAAGATAGTCGCAATTTGTAAACCGGTACTCACAATCAGAAGATGATCTTTCTGGGCCAATATCGACGCCAGCAGCGATGAAAACTGCACATTTCTGAGCGCTTCAACTAGAATATCCTTGTCTACATTCAGAAATATACGCAAGAACGAGTTGACTACCTTTGTTCGAATGTCAAGGTCAACAGTGCATGAGTACATATCCAGTAAAACGGGCAATAACGCCATTGTAAATTTGCGCACTTCCTGAGGGCACGTAGCCAGCATTTCAAGCTTAGGCAGCGAGCTGCTGTTTGCGATATATGACTGGTCAGACAGTTCAGCAAACTGCGGATGCTGCTCCAGGTAATCGTCAGACACGGCAGGAAGAAGTTCCAGAATCAAGTTGAGGGTTGCCAACACCTGGTCCCGTGGACTGTGAATCACAGCCTGCATAACCAGTACACTGTTGTTCGACATTTCATTCTGAAGATCGCCTTCGCTAGGAGGTGACACGCCGGTCAACAAGTGGTAAATATTGTCGACGATTCCCATCTTCAACATATCAGTCGACAATGCAGGCGATATCTTGGCCGCATGTCCTAAAGCTCTCAGGAAGGAGCCATGGACTTGCTGGCCAACCACGTTCGTAGAACCTGAAAAGAGTAGTGATAGCATTTTTCGCAGTAAATCTTCGCTAATCAACTGCTCCAGCTCGTCGGCATGGCTCTTGAAGCTCTCAATAATGCGAGCAATACAAAGACAAGCCTGCTCGACAACCTGTTGATCTGTTCCAGAGAGTACATTGAGCAAAATCGGCATGACATCACGTACAGACGCGAAGCAGTTCATTGGAACGCTTCGACAGCAGTTAGCAGCTGTCGTGACAGCCGTCCGCTGTACATTAATCGAGAAGAAATCAAGGTAGGTCAGGCAAGCATTGAGCCCACCAGCACGAAGAATTGGGATCGGATGCGAGGTCGAGATTCTCTTCAATGTGTCGAGTGCTTGCTCCGCAAGGTCGATATACTCAATCTCAAGCAATTTCTGGCACAAAACCGGTATGGCACCACAATATACTACCGTGTTACTGCTTAACGGTAGTGCATCCATCAAACTAGCAAGGCAGCGACAAGCTACAAGCATGGACTCTGCATCGTCGGGCCCATATATGGGCTCCACCATGATATCAACTAACTCCCTTATGACAGGTTCAGACGAAAACGTGCTCGAAAACATCTCTTCAGTGGATACCAGGAGGATGTTTGACAACTCTTGAAGTGCGAACATCCGCATACTAGGATCCTCCCTATTTCTTAAATTCTGGAGAATCTCGCCAATACGCATAGATATTTCCGAGACCATGCCATTCGACAGCATACCAGCGAGTGAAGATAGCAAAGGATTATCATCAAACATCGAGTTTAACCCGCGATTGGTTCCAAATGCAGAACGCAAAAAATCGCGGCCAGCTTCCAGGTCACCCTCGTCATCCTCGCCGTCCTCGTCCTCGTCCTCGTCTTCGTCTTCGTCCTCTTCGTCATCAATATCGTCATCGTCCTCGTCACCATGCTCTTCATCATCAATATTGTCATCTCTATGAATCTCGTCTTGACCATCGTCATCGTCATCATCATCATCATCGTGACCATACATATCATAATTGGCCATGAGCCTGGCAAAAGATGACTGATAGTCTCCGGATCGGGTTCGACTAGCGCTTCCAGTCGACGAACCACTTGTTACCAGATTTGAATCGGGCGAAAGAGCATGTTGCCCGTGGTCCAGTTCCCGCAGATCTTCTTGAATGTCATGATGACCACGAGATTTTCTTCCACCGGCACCACCAAGCAAGGGCGACTTACTTGACCGGCCTTTAGACTTTGACGGATTCGCCGCATCTGAACGTTTCTCGGATTGAGCCGACGATGAAGACGATGATGGTTTCGACATCTTACTTGTCACTGATTTCTTGCGTAGATCTGACGAAGGCTTGTCCTCGTTCGATTGATCACCAGACTTCTGGTGGATTTTGGCTGGCTTGGCCTCAGCTACTGGCGGTAGTTCGGCAGTAACAGAAGACACTTTAGCCTTCTTCGGCTGTGGAGGCTGAGCGTCAGAAGCGGGCGACGAGATACTGTGTTTACGCTTGGATGCCGAGTTGGTTGAAGCGGAGGCGCTTGATATAGAAGTCTTCGATCTTACAAAGCATTAGTTACTTAATTGGAAGTGTTTCCGACAAACAAGTTATTGCGCAGAGCCTACCTGGTTAAACGTGCAGATGCGGATACTGGACGGCTTTCCTTTGATTCTTGCTGTGAAGCTTTCTCAGAATCAGTCGCGGTAGAAGAAATGGACGATTTCGTTGTACGATTCGAACGTGATACTTGCTGGTGTTGTGTCTTTCTGTGAGACCGTAGATCCATAAAGGTCAGCAGTGAGGTGAGCTATTAGGAGACCCAACGATTATTGCAGAGTCGAAACTGAAGTAAGTTCTTAAAAACAAAGAATCGAAAGAAAAAAAGAAAATTGATGCGAGAAAGAACAATACAGAAACAGGCGGCTGTCAGGTAACGGATGAGTTAGGCTATGCCAGAATCGTAGCCATACGTGAACTAGTTACAAGTAAATTGCTGGATGATATTAGACAAGAGTCATCAAAAAGCTATCTTGAAAAAGATATCCTAATCGCAGAGAAGACTGTGCACTTACCAGCAGATCTCAGCTGAAACGTATGACACACTTGATAGCCCAACGGAGTTATTACGACTGTCTGAAACTGTTCTGAATTGGCGCTCCACAAATTAAACAGAGGAAATTTCAAAGCTAGCAAAGAAGCAGAGAGTTCTGTGTGAGTCTAGACGGGTGTTGCGTCAGTACTTGATAGAGTGATGGTAGCACGGAAAGGAAAGACACAGCAACACTCTCATCTCAACTGTACAGGTTGGGATTGGGAGCTATGCATGGCTAGCCCATTGACCGGTCTCTCCGGTAGCATACGCCAGCGGAAGAGGTGCGGCACGAAAAGAGGTTCGTTTGGTATAATCTTACCTGAAGTTAGTATCGGTATTTCAGTTACTGTATGACGAGTTGACAAGATAGTTGGTTAGCTGACGTTCTCCTGTTGCGTAATGGATCTTCAGGCTAGAGGTGTGTATGCGTGCCAAATTGCGGGAGCTGACATGCGGTTTCCGCTCTTAACAGTGCTGGCTGATTGACCCTCGCCCTAAAGTCTCAATTAGGCGAGAGTGAGATCTCACTCAAGCAATCATCTTGCATAATGGAAAGTAATGATAGAGTTAAGAAGTTTATTAAGCTACAGTTACTACCTTTATTAATTATCCTTTGTCATGCAACGTTATATACGCGTGTGGAAGGAAGCGAGGAAGTTAGGCGTAGGCGCTGAGAGCAGGCGCGTCAAAACTATAAGGTCAGTAGAAGCACTGTAAACACAAAATAGCGGAGTAAAGAGCAGGAGCTTACGCATGATAGGCGCCAGAAAGATCCTTGGGAGCTGTAGCGACGAGGTTGGCAATCACAGTAGCAGGAGGATCGATAGAAGGAATGCTACCGTCATCCTTGACCTTAACAAGATACTCAATATGATCCTTTCTCATGTTTTCGCCATCTGGTACGTATGTCAGCAATCTGGCTTAGACTCAACTCCACAGATAGGCTTACGCTTCTCTCTGATTTCCTGTTGCATAGCAGAGTCCATGACACCAGGGTCAACCGAGATAGACACAATGTCAGGCTCCTCGCCAGCAAGCGTTGCACACAAGTGGTTCAAGCACGCCTTGGTAGCTCCATAGGCTTCCCAACCGTAGAAATGTGACTCGTACGAGGCCTCAGAGGATACACAAATGATGCGGCCCTTGGACTGCCTAAGATAAGGGATAGCGTCCTTGAGCTACCAGCGCAATCAGCGTTAGGCCTTGAAAACAGAAAATTATACCACGTTGTATAGCAAAGCAAGCTCACCGTGGAGACAATTGAGAAGTAGTTGATGTCAAACGTTGTCTTGAACGCAGCCATGTCGACCTTGGCAATGGGAGCAACCGGGCTGATAACCGCAGCATTGAACACGATACCGTCGAGCTTTCCAAACTTCTCAATGGCAGCCTTGACTGCATTTGATCCAGTGCTGAATTCGGCGATGTCACCGATTACATACCTATTCACAGTACTGATCAGTATAACCCGGTCAAAACTCCGCCAGTCCACAGTGGAGGTGGTGCTAGTGGAAATGGTAGTGGGCGAATGGAACCTACTCGACTTGGCCGGGATACTGCTGAGCAAGCTTGACCATACCAGCTTCTGACCGAGCAACGGCAACAACGTTAGCAGGAGTAGCGCCTGTGAGGAGTTTCTCGGCGATGGAATATCCCAGGCCTAATGCGGTTTTGTTAGTGAATGTTCGGTCTCTGAGGGCAGTTCACATACCTCGCGAGGCACCGGTGATAATGTAAACAGGAGCGTCCGAGGCAGTCATTGTAGTCGGATACTTGAAATTAGCAACTAAAGTACGAAGAGTTGTACAACAAGGAGAAAAAAAACTGGTCTGTAATGGAGGCGCGAAGCGCGATGAAGAATGGGAGTGCGATAAGATTCGGGGAAGAGGCCGGAGGCGTATCTATTTTACTTGGTAAACTCCCAGAGATCCCCGTGAAGGAGGGTACATACTTTAAATATATTATTGTTAAAACGGATAGATTACGATAAAAATTAAAATAGCTAACTGTTTAAAAATAGGCCGCTAATTCTTCGGCGTTGAATCTAGATGTCAGTCCTGATCTCTGGTTCTATCACAAACGATGCTGCTCACCTGTATGCGGTTCCGCTTAAATCTTTGGTGGCACCGAGCACAAGCTTAACAGCAACTCCACCCGGAACTTCAGGCGGAGATAAAGCAGAGTCTTTCTTGAGGTTCAAAAATCGCTCATGCTCACTTGGCTTCATCTCAGTCCCATCTAAAGTTATTGTCAGTATTGTCTTCGTTGCGACTGCAGTTCAATTCAAACTTACGCTTTTCGCGAAGAGCCGTCTGCATATTGGTATCCATCACACCGGGATCTAAGCAAAGTGAAATCAGGTCAGGCTCCTCAGCGGCAATTGTAGCCGACAGGTGCTCTGTTGCAGCTTTGGATGAGCCGTACGCGCCCCAGCCGTACTATCAGATTAGCAAACATTCGTCCATTCACATGGTTCGTTGAGCTACGTACGAAGTAGTGGTGTGTAGCGCCTGAAGAAATAAACACAAGTCTACCCTTGGATTTTTTAAGGTAGGGTGCTGCTTCAACGTACTATCGTCTCTGTTAAAAATCTACCAGTTCTACCTGCAAACAGCAACAAAACTTACAAGGTGAATTAGCGAGAAAAAGTTAATGTCGTACAGTTCCTTCCAATCGGCAACCGAAGCCTTCGAAACTGCAGTGATGGGGTCTAAAATCGCTGCATTGAAAATTATACCGTCAATGCCACCAAAAGTATCAATGGCAGCAGTGACAACCGCTTTGCTGGTCTGCTCGCTCGCTACGTCCCCGGTGACAACTGCAACTTTTCCAGGGTACTTTGTAACAAACGGCTGCAGAAGGTCACCAGAGCGAGCAACAAGCACAACATTAGCCAGGTTGGGTTCTTCAAGTAGGATTTCAGCCATCTTTAAGCCCATTCCTAGTCATGGGTTAGCAACCTGATGGATTGATAGATTGAGCCGCTGTTTCAGTCGTTTACCTTTGGATGCTCCTGTGACGATAATTGTGGGCGCCATCGTGAATAATAAAAGAGTTTTTCAATCAAACAGTGCCGTTGAATTTGAATTGATTCACTACCGTCTAAAATTCAAGACAACCTATGGATGTGCTCCCAGTAAGCTGCTTGGAAGTACCTGGAATTTGGATAGCGCACCTTTATTTCCCGGCCTCAACCGGGCTCAGGCATTGGTAGTCCCAGGACTCAACTCCCAACTCGCTGTCTTCATTGGCTGTAAATTATACGACGTCACCAGTACAGATAAAGAAACCAGTTTATTTTATTCGACCACAATTACACTACCACAAATGTTTTAGTAAATATCAGAGATGTATGCCAATTTTCTGATATGGACAAATCGCAGTCAATTGTCCATCAAAAACCCACTAGTTCAGCAGAACAATATTCGAGCATTCTTTGGTATACACAGTAACCTAGAGCAAAAACGAAAAGCTACTCGGCCCATTTCTTGAACCAGCAATATACTTCGCTTTCTTGATTTATTTTTCTTGTCCGACTTTGTTTGTTATGCCAGCCATCTCGTCGCCAGATCAATCAGATGATCGCATCCGAGGTCTTGGCTATTTACCCAATCGGGTAGTTTATTTATCGAAAGCCACCAACCCCACAAATTCACACGTCGGCCCTATTTGGGGGAACGGGTACCCAAAATGGCAACCGTTGTGCTGGGTACCAGAGGCTTAAGCCTCGCAAGCCGCACAGCTCTAGCGGACTTCGGATAAACTATCTTCCAGAGGGCGGAGGGGGCTATGATCTTCTCTATCATGATCAACTGAACGCCAGCAAAACAGTCACATTTCTGCTATCTCTGAAATGGTGATCCGGTTTTATTGCTGTTACGCTTAGCTTTGGCATCGGCTGGATTCGTATTCTCACTGTGAGCCAGCCTGTTCGGAGATTTGTTTCGACTAGCCCATGATTGGCTGTTTGTTTTGAAAAATAGGTCTCACCTTGCCTACCATAAAAAACCTTAATCTGAGATAGGTAAAAAGCGTACCAATCGAAGATTCAAATCCTTTCGATATGCAAATGAAATAGTTTATGATATTTATATAATTAATTAATGTAGTCATAAAACGATAAAACTCTTCCAGCGACCAAAAAATAATCCCATGAACCCAACAAAAACAACATAACGAAGCATTAAAAAGATGCCATCCTGAAAAGTGAAGCTAGCAAAAGGACTAATCTGAAAGGGGCAACAAAAAAAATAAAGTGCCGACACATGCTTGTGCTTGTGTAAAGAAAAATATGTACAAATGTAGGAGAATCTCATTTGAGATTTGTTTACAGGACGGTGTATCCACCATCGATGAGGACGTTGGTGCCAGTGCAGAATGAACCAGCATCAGAAGCCAGCCACAAGCAGCACCCAGCGAGCTCCTCGGGCTGGCCGAGGCGCTTCATAGGAGTACGTCCCTTCCACTCGGCGAAAAACTCCTTTTCGTAGGTGGTGTTGAGAGGAGTGTCCATATAGCCAGGGGAGATGGCATTGCATCGAATGTTGTACTGAGCCCATTCAGCAGCCAACGACTTCATCAAATGAACGACACCAGCCTTGGAGGCGTTGTAGGCAGACTGGGGGTTAGGCCAGTTGACAATAGAGCCAGACATGGAGCCAACGAAGATAATGGAACCACCGTTTCCGGCGGCGATCATGTGCTTGCCAGCAGCCTGGGCACAAATGAACGAACCGTTGAGGTTGATGTCGACCACACGACGGAATTTGGAAGGCGAGTAGGTCTCGGCGTGGACAAGGTCGGCAACACCGGCCGAGTTGACGAGAACATCGATTCGCCCAAAGTCCTGGGCGACGCGGTTGAACACATCATCAACGTTGTCCTCGTCGCGAACATCGACGCGGTAGAAGCGGGTAGCGATGCCGTAAGCCTGGTTGAGCTGAGCGCACGCCTGCTCGCCCAGGTCTGACTGGAGATCGAGAATGGCGATGCCGGCGAGGCCAGCAGCGCAAAGACCCTCGGCCATTGAGAAGCCGAGACCACGGGCGCCACCGGTGATGACGGCCACCTTGCCGACCAGCGAGAACATGTTCATGATCGACTTTGGCATCAGAGCAGGAACGGCACCAGCGGCGGGAACAGCTTTAGGGGCCGAAGCCTCGACAGGTGCGTCGCTAACAAAAGAAGGCGGGCTCATGGTATCTTTCGGTGGTTAGGTGGGTAGGGAGGTTGGTTTGCAGCAACAACAGATTGAGGAAGACGAACGATGCTCTAGAAGGACGCAGACAAGGTGGACCAGTAAACACCATGAAAGAAGAACGGCAGGCCAGACGAGGGCCCTTTTATATTTGCTGCTGAAGGGGGGGGGGGGTGGGAAGGCGAGTGGGCCAGACCGGACTGGCTCGGTCGCGTCTGCGTGTGACCACCGGCGCCGCCATCGACGCTCGCCTCCTGTCAGCGCTGAGAGCCGCACGCGTGGACTGCTGGATGCGGTACTCGATGCGCCTCGCCGCACTCACCCCGCGCACCGAGCACAGCCAGTAGGGCCAACTTGGTTGCGGACAGCACCGGCAGATTGGCCGGCAAAGACGGCAGAGATGCAAAAGATGCATCACGACTGTGCTGCAGTGGTACTACTCAAACAGCTTTGGTCTGACTGACTAACCTGGCCGACGACCTGGTCAGCTCCGCCCGCCTGGTGCGAGAGGGATTTGAGCGGGACGACGCAGCTAGGGCTACGAACGCTACGGTGCACGCGCGCCAGTCACCGAAAGACGGTACCCGTCAACAAACAATAGGCAACTTTTTTATTCCCCGGATTGGCGTGTCCGAACGACCGGCATTCGGGCCTATCCACAAGGACCCCCCCCCCGTTTGCTTGTGCCACATTCCTGCTAAACTGAACTAAAATGGATACTGCTACGGACTGTGCTAGATAGCTAGCACAGCCTTGCCTCTCCGTCTGCTTATCGCCAGCCGGACCTCTGGTCCGGTCTGTTTGCCACTGCATGAAAGGGGGAACGCAGCACATGTGCTCTTTCTCGACAGTCGACTACTGGGCGGGCATGTTACACGCCGGCGCAGTGAGTGTGGCCAATACTTTTTTTTTTTTATCACGCGCGCAGCTACAGTTCTATGATTAGAACACCACTATCGAACACAACAATATGCGGTCGTTCTCTTTGCTAATATAAAAGGTTTTTTTTTTTTTTGAGTTGCTAAATCATATTTCGCATTTCCGGTATTGATGCCGCTATCAATAAAAATTTTTGCAAATGGCTCGAGCGTAGTATGCTACCCGATTGATCGACCTCCAGGGTGCTGCTGGAATGCAAGACCACTATCGGTGATTGGCGATGATTGCTGTTCTAGGCAACCAAGCCATCGTGGCTTTTGATCCGCTTAGTTTCAATCCCTGTCTAGCACTTGGGGACGGCCACCGGGACAAAACTGGATGCTGGATCGCAACGGCAAATACTAGGCCCGTTGTGCTCTCGCTAGACTGCTTTTTTTTTCATCAATGCTACCCGTTGGCTCGTTTAAAATGAAGCTGCGTTTTTCTCTTCTCCACACCCAGTAGACTGAAACATGTTACTCGCTAAACTGAAAGCACTGCATGACTAAGAAATACATTGTGGAAAAATAAAACTTATATGACCAAAAAAAAAGCTAGACTCAGATACTAAATCATACTAACAAATCCGGGTTATCCCCGTTCAAACTAGTTTATACGACAAAACCACTGCATACCACATTCACAACACAGCTCAACAAGTCAAGCAACAGGTTGTATCCTTTCAAAAAAAAAAGGAAAAACACACACACACATCCAAATAGATAGATATTTGCTCTCCGCAGCCAACGCCACAACCTGCGTCAACATACACACACCTATGGGTTTCCAACATTCATCGATCTATACCAACTCGACATAGTTGGCAGGGAACTGTTATCGTTAGTATTACGCCTTGGTTCCTCTCTGATCCAACAAAACACGACAAACCACTTACCATTCCTTCCTTGCCGTCTTTGCGACCGGTCCACCAGTCATCCTTCGAATCGCTCTTCTTGACAATAGTGATAATATCTCCCTTGCGGAATCCCAGATCACCACTTTGCTCTCCTTCAAAAGTATACAGAGCAACAGCAGAAGTACCTCTTGGGCCACGGCCGATGCCGTTGCTGTCGCTTCGACTACGGCTGCCGCTGCTACCACCACTCGCACTATCTGCTCCGTACCTCGGCTTCGGTGCAGTCGGACGCGACGGCTTATCGGAATAGGTCGACTCGAAATGTTCTCGTTGAAACCGCCGGTTGCCCGATTGACGGTCGTACACATCGTCCTCCCACGTCGATCGTGACCCTCCTCGGCTACGTCCGCCCCGTTCACTCTCGCGCCTGCGACTGCTGCTGCCTTCGTAATCGTCACCATAATAATCATCATCATCGTCATCGTCATATCTGCGTCGCCCGCCATAGCTACCGCTGCGGCTACGGTTGCCACCGCTACCATATCTGCGATCACCAGAGTCCAGCGAGTCTTCATCGTCATCTCCAAACGTTGGAATGTCATTGTAAATATCGTCGTCGTACACCGACTGGAAGTTGCCTCTGAATACACGCGAATCCAACACTCTCAGCAATGGATCAGCTCCGGCCGGCGGATCTATGGTTCCTGAAAGCAGCTGCTTGGCCGTCACCTTTCCACCGTAAAACTTTCTGTTTGCATCGCGACGTTCAATCAATGCCGATCCCTCGAGCGAAACACCCGCAAACAAACCACGAGTCTTGGAGTAGGAGAAAACCGCCGACACATTTGTGAGTGATGCACTACCCGATGCCTCGGCGTTACGGCCAACGGGACCGGCAGCAACCGATACGTTTCCTCCAAGAGTTATGCTTCCCAAATTCGAGAAGGTGTCGACAGCTGATTTGTTGTTCAGGATCATAACGAAATCTGTCAGCTCTGCTCCAATCTGACCACCAACACCAGCACCAGCGGTTATGACGGCTGAGGGTGCAGACCATGCTATTCAATCACAGCGTCAGCAATTTTGTCGCCAGCAATTTTGTCGCGTATATATAAATTATAAATCCGAATAGTACATACTTCCATCAGGCAGCTTTGCAACCACAATTCCAGATCCAGCACGCCCTGAGAACAGAAATCCGGCTTTGAGAACCGTCATAATCACCAAGCCCTTGGCATTGGCCAGTACCGACGGCGGAATGACCTAAGCATTAGCTCCATCAGCCTTCACCAACATCTCTTGAGATTTTAAACGTACTGTATCCATTCCCAAAACCTGATTGGGCTTGATAAACGAAGACAGGATCCGAGCTGCTTTTCTGCCATCCAATTAGCTGTTTACGTTCTCCCATGCAAAAACCAACCCGCCCCCCCCCATGACAGACCAGACTCGTGAGACTAGAAACCGTCGACACAACATCAAAACATCGGATCATCGGGATCGACTTAAAGCTGGACCCGATTCTAATCTGCACGGCTGTCATTGATGCTGGGAATAATACTTACTTGCATTCGGTCTTTAAGCTGCCCGGCAGCGGCGAGTTGATGGTCACCATTTTAACTTTCTCGTGATTCCAACAAAGCCGAATTAAGCACTAGCAAAGCGAGCAGAGGTCCAGACCAGTCAATTATATCCAATATATGATTCCAGAATGCGTTAGAGAACTACCGTTCTGATACGATTTTTACCAGAGTTAGGATCGTATCCGATCGAATCGAGATGGCGATGCGCGGGTTGGTTGCCTTAAGTTCCTGCCCTCTCTACGAATTCTGAAGCATAGCCTGGTCGGCCGTCGCCGCCGCCACAAGGCCCAAGCCGCCTTACTTTGATCGAGGGGTTGGAAAGCAGCATATGGAATGTTCTTCAAACTCCGCCTGCTATTTTGGGGCCCCTGCTGCGTATACTACTACGCAAATTAGTACTGCATGATGCTCGTTCTTGGCTCACCAAACTATTACGAAAAAAGAGCTGGAGAGGATGGCAAATCAATGGGGTCGTGGGTAGCTCTCGGCTAAAAGTAAACTAAATCTGAGGCGTGAACTTTTCATTGTTCAAACGTCATTAGCACTAGTAAATCGACCACAAAACAATTTATAACACCTTTACACCGTATTTACATAGAGTCCTCTTCGAAATCATCGGGAACGAAGCCGCCACCGTCTTCGTCATCGTCGTAGTCTGGGGCAAACCCATCACCGTCATCGCTTTCATCGGCCATGAAACCTCCGCCAGCCGAGAACACTTGGTCAGCGCCTTGGTCAGCGGGACCAGCATCGTCATTCGGAATAAATCCACCGCCGCTTTCTTCGTCTATTTCGGCAGCCATTCGAACCTTAAGATTCGCAGCGGCTGCCTTTACGTGGTCGTGCATGCTAGCCGGCGCAGCCGGTGTTTCCGGGTGGCCAACATCGTCGTCATCTCGTGACTGCCTGAACGCTGGATTCTGCGCCACCCGCTCTCTGACACGAACTGCAATGAGATACTTCCTCCATCTATGTAACGCAACCTCTTTTCGTCTCTGGTCCTCGTCGAATTCAGCTTGCTCTTTTAGGGCCTCATACACAGCCATGAACGCGTCGTAGTGCTCGGCCGCGATTACGATTCCAGTAAGCCTGGGAGTAGCTCTGCGAGCTGCGAACTCGAAACCCCCCACCGCATCTACATAGTCTATGCCAAGCACCTTTGCCGCATTGGCTGCTCCACGAAGGGGTACATGAACACATCCGGCAGGTACCATTGACGGCACAAACACATCCAAATTGCCGTACTGGTTCCGGGGTACCTTCCCGTTAGTTAATGGCGGTGGAACATAAACCTCCGTCTGCTGGAACGAATACAACGCTTGCTCGTCATTCTCTTCGTTGTTTCCAAACAACTCACTGTCGCTATCACTTAGCATACGAGTGGACGACTTTGGCACTTGACGCTTTTTGACATGCTTGAGCGGCTGTTCACTGACTTTAACCTGCCTCCCAATCTTGTACCACTGAGTAGCCGAACGAAGCGTCTGCACGTCTCGTCTGCGATAAACTGGCTGTGTTTCCGATTTATTTCTACCAAACGCAACCCTACCACAGGGAATCTTCGGATATATAACCTCATTCTGCTTCAAATGTCGCTCGAGCACAAAAACTGGATGCCCTTTATAATCTTGAACATTGTTCGGGAGCTCTTCCGCGCTTTCTTTTCTAGCAAAAGCCGCATCCTCCATTTGATCTGCCTCAGTTGTGTATGGCGACTGGAAGATCCGCATCATGCGATCAAACCAGATCTCACCAACAGGTGTCGCCGTTATCCGCAGCTTTCTTGTTTTGGCATTGTAAAACTTAGCATATCGCCTTGTCACATCCTTGGCATAGCCGTGCTTGTCAAACGCCATCACATATGCCATCACATTTGCAGTTTCCGACTGTGGTGGCTCAAGAGAGCTCTTAGACTTTGTGACCTCCACCTTCTTTACCACAAGCGGATCGACAGTAATCCACTGTTGGGAGGCCTTATCCCATGCCTCAACCCAATAAACTGGATACGGTGCTTCGTCGATCTTGACAGAACTATAATCGGTCATAGTGTACGCCATTCTAGCAGGAGTATTAAGCTTGGGATGTCGTAATTTAACCCTTGGAGCCACATTTTGCTTTGATGATGGTCCACAGTCGGATATCTCAGCTTCTGGTATGACTATTACCTTCTTTGGCGCCTTCTTGTTGCTATTCTTGGTACCAAAACTAAAAGACAAAGGCTGCAGAGAGCAAATAAGTCTAGTTTGGACTCCGAGACTTCGCAGCAGAGAACAGAATCCTTGAGCACCAAGATCTCGGGACCCTTCGAGTCGCTTGAGCAGCTTCCTGAAATCAGCTTGTTTCAACGGCGGTTCTCGATATGACTCCTTTTCCATCTTCCCTATCTCGTCCCACTGTCTCTTGCAGAGGCCTCTATATATAATCCTAAACCGTTTCGACCAGAGGTCCATCAGGTGTCGAAGTCCGTCTAGAAAAAGCCTGGTTCTTTGAGGAATCGGCAGCGAAGGATCCGGACGAAGCTCGTTTTCAATCGTTACTGGAACATACTGAGACAAAATTTCCTGAAAGGTTAGACCAAAAAAGACAAAAAATCAATAAAAAGATATATACTGTGGTACGAACCTTTAAAACTGGATCACTACACCATTTGCTTCTCATAGACACATGATACATGAGGCCAAGTAGATGAACCGAATGGATGGCGAGACGGACGTCTCGGTCTCCGCGAGTGATTTGCGACTTTTTGGGTGTCTTATTTCGTCGACTTTTTGCTTCCTCGCCAAATGTCAGTTCCACAGCTTGTGCCGCTTCCGTCGTATCGTTAAGATAGCTAAAATCCTCTTCTGCATCCTCTTTTTCTGCATCAACATCTTCGTCTGAGTTGCTGTTGTTCTGATCTTGAATATCAACTTCTTCCCATTCTTCCTCGTCATCTTCGTCATCTGCTTGCACGTCGCTATTATTACCATTTGATAGCTCCGGTGTGGCAGAAGTCGACAAATCAACGGTCGGAACGGGCCCTGTCTCTGGTTTTCGCGGTGAGCTGGCCCAGCCAGATTCAGATGAGGAATCTCCAGAGTCCAAATTGATTGCAGTCTCCTTGCCCTTTCCTTTATCAAGTTTTCCTTGATGTATCACAGAACTGATTTCTGTCGGCCCGACAGATATGTGTTTTTTCCGAGCGGGCAATTTTTCGTCAGCGATAGCTTCTTTGACCATTTCCAGATACTGCAAAGGAACATTAGCCTTATTTGAGGTCGTTGCTCCTCTCTTTAGTCGGGAGTCTGTCGAGGTTTTCGAGCTGGCGGCTAATCCTCCCTGTCCAGCTTTCCGCTTCCCATTTTTGCGATTCATTCTGGCATTTTCTGAAGATCGTCGATCGTCGTCACTGCCAAGTGAAACAATATCATAGGTTTCCTCTATTTCGTCCTCTTGTCGGAATTTATTCTTGGGTTTGAGAACTCGCTTACTGACCACTCGACTGTTCGCGTATGGTTTATAAGTACTATTCTCGTCGTCGTTGGCTATTGCCTGCGCATCTGGCCCTCGATTCTTAGGAGGCATTACCTATATATCCATCAATGATAGACACTGGATGGCCGGAATAGTTTACCAGCTTAAAAATTTAACGTTTCTATCTTTGCTGCTAGACGCTGTTCTTGGACGATCATCACGATTGGGAACATTGCTCACTCGTTTATTTCATCGCGATCTCCGACATCGCCGAACCGGGAAAGCGCGTCATTTGGATTACGCGCGCCTGTGTTTTTAAGCACATTCACGGCAGATCATCGCCACAGTGCCGAGGAATTAATAATTTTGTCACTGTGACCCAGCATAGCTGGTGTTCAATACCATATACAATTCGGTTCAAGGCAAGTCTGCTTTTCGACACGGCCAGCCAAGTCCTGGAAAACCACGTATAGTATGAGAGAAACGCGTCTATTATATACAGCTGAACTACTAATCATCGTAAAAAAAACCCCACATTAATCGTTGAACTTTTGTTTTTTTCCCTCTATGTCCTCGCACCCTTTACGGCCCACCACACTATACCCATGAGACCACCTAGAAAAATACTAGCAGGCGCGGGAACATTCCATCCACGGCCGAGAATAAATGCTGTGGATGCAACTACCATCCACCACGGATCTTGTCCCAGACTAATCCCATCCGCCCACTTATCCGACAAGTACCCAGACTCCCAAATGCGGTAGATTGCCGTCCAGACCAGGCCAATTGCTGCCGAATTAACACCTCGGAGAATAGAAGAGACGACTTTGTACCGGCGCAGTTTGTCCCAGAATGTGAACATGCCGCCAGCCACAAGCATTCCGGGGGTATACATGGCTATAAACGATACAACTGCGCCACCAACCGTAGATGCACCGCAGTTGTGATATGTGAGTGCACCCAAATAGATTGCAAAGCTGAAATTTGGTCCCGGAAATGCCTGAATTAATGCCAGACCGATCGTGAAGTCTCTAGAATTAACCCAGCCTTCTGAAACAATATATTCACGCAGAAGTGGAATTACTACAGGACCTCCGCCAAAAATGATCGTTCCCGCGAGATACAAGTTGGCAAAAAGCTTGAAAGTGATGGGTAAGCCGTGGATAATCGCCCGAATGACAAGCACCACGACAAAGGAGATCAGAAACCCGACCAAGATTCCAACGCCGAGCAACACCGGATATGGATGATTCGGGGCATCACCAGCGACTTGCGTAATTGGAGCTGCCCGAACATCACTGGCATCTATTCCTTCGTCATTACTTGCTCTCGGAACTTCGATTGAAACATCGTCCGACAGCAGAATGGGTCTAGATGATGTCTCCGACGTAGATGTGCGTACAGGGACACGTCGACTAGTTGTCTGCACATTCAGTTTTCCAGTCGCATCGGATTCACGATAGGTATCTGGCAGCCACACACTTTCGTCATTATCCAAGTCAGTCATCTCAACTTCCACGGTCGCATCGTTCGACTGCTTTTTACGACCTCTTTTAAGAATCTGTTTCCTCAAAAAGCCTAAACCCTTATGCACGAAGCGAAAATCATATACAATTGCAGTTATGCCACCAGCTGCCATGAGTACAGGGAAATACCAAAGTGCCGTATACATCACCCCGCACGCACCGCCTAAGAATATAAGTGCCAAACTGAGCTTATCAGTAACGGCCCTGCTGGATAGCTGGATAGCAGCCACCAGAATTACTCCGACGGTAGCTGAGTTGAGTCCACTCAGCAATGCATATACAGGAACTGGAAGAGTATCGCCAATATTGCCGACGCCAATGGCTAGGATAAGCATTCCTATCGCGCCCGGTAGAGCCCAGCACAAAAAGGAGAGTGTAGCCGGAAGCAGCGATGTGTGTAGTAGTGTAATGATAAACAGAAGCTTCGTTGACGCAGATCCGGGCAATGCCTGAGCTACTGCAAATAACTCTTGATATGTGTCGTCGCTTAGCCATTTGTATTTCTCCACAAATAATCGATTGAACTGCCCTATTAGAAAGTTTGTCAAAACGAATCATGCCAACTTACTAACATTTTGGAACCTGAAGTATCAGCAAAACAGACAATTATCATTAGATTATGTTCGCAATGCAACTTACTGTACGACTGGTCCACCAAAGGATGTCAGACCCATATGCCACTGGTACTTTGTGACCTCCAATAGCTCATTCCGGAGATCTGAACTCACGAACCGTAGATAGTCTGAAAGCATTCTATAGGCGTTCAATAGCCTCTGGAAATTGTGTCAGTAGCTCTCCAAAACTGACTTTGTCTTCTCTAACGGATATGGAATTAGAAAAGTGAACACCCACCCATAGTACTTACTCCGCCGTCTGGATTGCTACGTTGATAGCCAGCCATGGATGACTAGGAGCTATCTGCCGGGCCGATATTTAGGTGGCTTTCTCAGTGCTACCCCAAGTAACTTTGGTGTAACTCAGATAACGAATGCACGACCGCTCTGAATACCCAACGTGGCGTTCGAGACCAGATAGCAAACTGTTTTTAACAACAATTTAGTCGACTATCGGTTAACGTATAAGGTAGCTTATGTTTTACTTCACCTTGTATTAATCAGATCAAGGTGATACAGTCGAAGATTTTGTCGGGAAAATTGGGAAAAAAAAATTTCAATGGGACATTTGAGATCCCGGGGCAAATTGGAACCCTGGATTGCCTATAGGCGATAATCGAGCCATTGGCATAGCTGCTAGGCTCGCTCTATGTCTCGTCGCTTATAGGCAGCTGCCTTTTCAAAGTTAGGTCGTAGAGCAAAGCTGGATTTGCGTGACGATTGAGCTTTTGACTTGACGGCTGATCGGCAATTGAAAGGTGATAGATACAAGATAGTGGCGCTCTGCTGTGGCGCAAGAGGGCTAAGAGGCCTAAAAAAGGGTGGCTGTTCTCTTCGGATGTCCCGGCTCGGGAACTAACGAGGGCACCGATAATCTTTGTAGCATTTTTTTTGTCCAACTTGGCGAGCCCGGCTGAATAGGAATTATATATGGATAAAATAGAGTGATCCCGGGACACCATGCATTATATACTTACTACCTACATCGAACAAATACGTTTACAGCGATTTAGACATATATGGTCCATCAAGGACGTATCCAAGACGCGCGTAATAGTTGCGCACGCCGACACCACTAATCACACTGATTTTGGCGCTTCCGTGCTCCTCTCGCGCAATACGTTCTGCTTCCTCCATTAAAAGGGTACCAAAGCCTTGGTGCTGAAACTGTTTTGGATCCCGACTGTGGAGTGGCACAACGCTACCGTAGACGTGCAGCTCGCGTACAAGCGACGTGCGCTGGCCAGTAAGTTCTTTCCTGAACGTAGTCCGCTCCGAACATAACCGTAGTCGAAGAAGTCCCACCAAAATATCCTGCTTTGGATCTTCATAGCTCAAAAACGTCTCCCAGCCACCATTGGCAGCGTAGTCCCTCCGAATGAGCTCGACCTGGTCGGGCCGGACTCGATGATGCACTTCTTGAATTCCAACCTCGCGAGCACGTACATCTCTACATGTAGTTCCAAAATCTTTCATCCTAGCCAGAGCCAGCTCTCGTAAGTTACCATTTTCGACGCCTGCGGTGACTAAAGGCATCGGGATATCACGTTGAACTCGATAGATACGAGTCCACGGCGGAACTAACGCCAAAATTCGAGCCACAAGATCCACCAGACCATTTGCACTGTAAGACTTGTATTTGCCAGCTTTCCATAGCTCATAAAGTCCGGTACCTCTGATAACCAAAGTTGGATAAATTTTGAGTCCGTCAGTTCTAAAAGCGGGACTTTCGAAATACTCACGGAACTGATCCAAGTCTCTCTCCATCCCAACGTTTGGTAGATCAGGCATCATATGCGAAACCACTTTGAATCCGGCATCTTTAGCAAGACAGAAAGTTTCACATACGGCTTTGACTGTATGGCCACGGTTAGTATCACGAGCTACATCTTCGTACACGCTTTGAACACCAATTTCGAGACGCGTGCAACCGTACCGAAGCATGTCGCTCAAATGCTGATCCAAACAATAGTCCGGCCGTGTCTCGATCGTGATACCAACGCACTTGGTCTGTGAATACTGTGACATAGTAACGGCTTCGTTTACAACATTGTCGCTGGTGCTTGTGCTGCTCGCATGTGTAGGAATGGCATATCCAGACAGTGCATTGTGTAAATTCGCGATAAACCACTCGCGATAGCTTGGCGGTAACGACATGAAAGTACCGCCCATGATGATATATTCAACTTTATCGACATTATGTCCTAGTTGCCGCAGTTGCTCAATTCGTCCTCGGGCCTGCTCATATGGATCGTATCGAGCGCGAATAGCGCGCATCGACGTCGGCTCGTAACCTGTGTATGACTGAGTGGAATACTCAAAATCCGAATCTGGTCCTCCGGGACAGTACACACAGATATTTCCTGTGTAAGCGATATGAGGACATCTGTGTGGCTTGCACATCACCGCAACTACCGCGATCTTGATAATTGATTAGTACAAAAAACTGTCTTGAGCTAGCGAGTACTACACATACGCCACTAGCCGTCCGAACCGGCTTTGCTTTAAGTTTTGGAAGTAAGTACTTCTTGTGCTGATCTGGAATGCCACCAATGATATCTGTAAGACGAGGCTGGTGCTTCAACTTATATTTTTTTGACATTCGACCAATCAGCCCGTTCAAATTGACGTCTTTACCGGTCTGCAGAGAGTCCACCAGCTCCATTGCCACATCGGAGACACACGCCACAAACCGTTCATGCTCGGAGAGCTTTTGGGCCTTCTCTCCTCGAGCCATCTGTAAGTACTGCTTGTTACCTTCTAGTCCTTAACCTTGTCGAAAATGTATCTCTGCAAGCGAAAGCAACATAGCACACTCCCAGCGAATGATCTCCCAGCCAATTTTTTCGCACTAAACATCGGTAAGCTATTCCGGGTAACGATCTTTGAGCCGCACAATTTTGAATCATCGTACTAAGCTGGACCAGGCTAAAGAGCTTACGTCAACTCTCCAGGTGCCAATTGCAAACAAGTTGCTGATCGATGAGCTTGAAGTTGTAAGCAATTTCTTTGGATCGGTACGACTTCCTACACTGTTTATACGAGTGTTGAATCACTGGTCACAATGGGTGCCAATAGCTCACAGTTGATGGACACGATGGTCCAGTCTACCAACTTCTCACATGAAGAAGTCGATCGATTGCGGAAACGATTTATGAAACTGGACAAAGATAATTCGGGCACGGTTGATAAAAACGAGTTTTTGCAAGTGCCATCAATTGCTACAAATCCTTTAGCGTCGCGACTGATCGCAATCTTTGATGAAGACTGTAGTGGAGATGTCGACTTCAAAGAGTTCCTATCCAGTCTGTCAGCGTTCTCCAACAGGGGTGAGCCAGAAGAGAAACTGCGATTTGCCTTCAATGTGTACGATATTGACAAGGACGGATTTATTTCTAACGGCGAGCTATTTATTGTTATGAAGTTAATGGTTGGTGACAATTTGAAAGACAAGCAATTGCAGCAGATTGTGGACAAAACAATCATGGAAGCGGACACGGACGGAGACGGGAAGATAAGTTTTGAAGAGTTTATGGCTGCAATTTCTAGTACAGATATTGCTCAGAAAATGACTCTGGATTTGTTTTAATTACAAGTCTAATAGGAAACAATCGAACATGTTATGAAGAATATACTGCGCTTATACACATGTCAAGTGCCAATATCCTGAGAGCAGTAGCAATTTAACATACATAGCGTCCATCAACGATTTTTATCCGGACTAGACATGCAGTATGTGGTAAACCAGAGTCCTACCTTTTTCTGGTTTTTGTTCTTCCAAACATCCCATTCATAATCGACAAAGCCGAGAACATGCAGTTTTTCGCCGACGTCAATAATGTGGCTTGCTACGAGCTTCATGTCCTTGCCAGAGGTTGCAGCCGACTGTGAAACCGTAATGTATTCAGATGTGACGGCCAGCAGTACGAGCCAGCATGTGACGAGCATTATCCAAGAGCTCAATTGAAATATGGGGTGCAGTGATGAGGCCAAGCAGTCTGAAATAAGCCCTTATCAAAATTATCAATGGTCCAGAACAAATAGTGGCATCTTGACTACTCATTGACTCCGCATGCTGGCTATACCTGGTGGTTGAGAGTAGTTGTCATTGTCAAGACCGAGATTAACAGGTTGATATGGAACTTAATCTTAGGCTCCACATTGACCGGACAGGCCGCGCTGGCAACGTTCTTTGTACCCTTGCAGATCCTGGAACGACGCTAGCTTGCAGATAGTTGCTGATGGTGGTAAAAGATTACAGTATGTTTGAGTACTTGATTGTGTTCTTAAATCACGTTTACAGAGTTCCATGGTCTTGCGGCGCTACATGTGCAATAATCTCGATACTCAAACTGCAATATTTACAAATTTATGAAGATAAAACAAAAATCATGCGAAATAGAAAACTTTTCTAACGCTTGACCCATTGGTGACTGCGACGAGACTTGACTTTGCCGGGCTTCTTTCTCTCCACAACACGACGATCCTGCTCCAGACAATTTGCCCGAGACAGCGGCTTCAGAAATGCTGGGTTGTAGTTTTTGAGAGCTTTTGCTAAGGCAAGCGATAAAGCTCCAGCTTGACCGCTAATACCACCCCCGTTGACGATGGCGAACACATTGAAATCAAGCTGACGACCGAGCACCGTCAGCGGCCGCAGCACGTCCGACCGCTGAACAGTACGCGTGAACTTCTCAACGAGCGATGCACCGTTGACCATAAATTGGCCATCACCACGCACCACATACACTAAAGCACGTGAATCTTTGCGCTTTCCAGTGCCTTTGGCACGACCAAGGCCATCAATCTTAACCGTCTGGACTTTGCTCGTTACAGCACTTCGGTAAACAGAAAATCTCCCAATAAAGTCACTGATATCTCTTGGTATTAACGACTCGTCATATTTCCGGATCTCTTTTATCGCGTATCTCAGTTCGTTGTAATCTTTCTGCGTAAATGTATCTCGCGGACTCAACGATGCGTACTCCGCCTTTGTGATAATTGCTTCGTGTACCTTCTCTTGATCACTGATAACTGGCAACTGACTACATCGGCGCAACGCTTCCCTTAACTTGCTCATAGTTTCAGTATGGAAGACATTGTTACAATAATATGAACTCGAATGTGGCATGATCCTGTGCGCGCGCAAGATGATTTCGTAATCAGCATGTGCAACTCTGTCGGGGCTTACCACAACCGCACTGTCCACAGTTACCGTCATATCCACGGTTCTGTCAAAAGATCCATATAGCCCAGCTTCGGAAGAAGGCTCCCTTCCGGCATTTGATTTCTGGCCCTGCTGTCTACTCAGAGTTGTAGACGAGAACGGCCGCACCGCATGTATAGTATTTACACTCTGAATGCGCTGTTGCAGGACTCCTTGCCTAGCAGCACGCACCACAGTGTGCAATCCCGGTTTCATGGTAGCATATACCGCCCCCAGATTCGGCCAGGCAATTGAAGTTGAAGCAGGTAGAAACCGAATTACTCACTTAACAGCAGTTCGTGCGCTTATTACTATTACCCGATAGTTGCGACTTTTAAATCGCCAGTATTTTTTCCCGATATATCTCTGCGTACACTAACTAGCCCTGAAAGCGCGAAGATCTTGTCACGGCGAAACCCTAACCAAATTTTTTGTTGAGCTTGAAAAAAAATTTACTGGCAACTCGAAACAGTTTCTCTCATCCACATTTATTTGTGTGCTTAAACCAATCAAGATCTATAAAAATGTCTTTTGGAAAACTTTACGGATTTGAGGTATGCTTCAGCCAATTGTGTTCGTATTGTTTAACAAGTTCCTTGCTACTGACACTACCAGGGAAACCCGAGAACTGGCGTTGCGCGAGCAATCGCTAAGGCCGCTGGTCTTGATGTCGAGCTTGTCAAGATGGGTGCCGGCGAATTTACTGAGGAGTACTCCGCCAAGTTTCCTCATAAGAAGGTGAGTCATGTATTGTGCAGGCTCTTATGTCCAAAAGAATTTGCGTGTGAAACTAATTTTGCTAGATCCCAGCCTTCATCGGTGCCGACGGTTTCGTGCTTAATGAAGTTATTGCCATTACTCTTTACTGTGAGTTATTTAAAAACTTTTGCAATCGTCTCTGATGGATTTCGATTATTGTATATGATGAGCCTTTTTTATTTTTATTCAGTTATCCCTGTCTTAATCATCATGTGTTGAGGATTTTATCTCTGATATCTTTTTTCGATCCATTTGGGACATTTTTTTTACGGAAAGACACTAACGTTCTTTAGTCGCTAGCCAGGTTGAAAACTTCCATCTTCTTCCCACCTCCAAGGCTGACTACGCCAACATGATCAGATGGATGTCTTTTACTAACCAGGAGACTGCTGCTGCTGTTGGGAGAATTTGGAGGCCATTGACCGGCAAAGACCCTTACACTAAGAAGGGCGTCGAGAAGGCCGAGCAGGACTCTGAGATCCTCCTCGGAATGTACGAGAAATACTTGACTGCTAACACCTATCTTGCTGGTGAGCGTCTCTCGATTGCTGATATTTTCAGTGCTTTCTTGCTGTCCCGTGGATTCCAGTTCATTTTCGGCACTGCCTGGCGTGAGGCTCACCCAGCTATCACCAGATGGTACACTCTGGTTGCCAACCAGAAGGTCTACTCTGACATCGCTGGCGAGCTTAAGTTCATTGACGAGCCTGTTAAGTTCACTCCTCCCAAGAAGGAGGAGAAGCCCAAGGCCGCGGCTGCCCCCAAGAAGGAGGCCAAGAAGGAAGCCGACGAGGAGGTCGAGGAGAAGGCTCCCAAGCCCAAGCACCCTCTTGAGCTCCTTGGACCCGCCAAGCTACCTCTGGATGAGTGGAAGAGATTCTACTCGAACGAGGACACCCGCCCAACTGCCCTACCGTGGTTCTGGGAACACTACAACCCAGAGGAATACTCTCTGTGGAAGGTTGAGTACAAGTACAACGACGAGTTGACTCTCACTTTCATGACTGCCAACTTGATCGGTGGTTTCTTTAACCGTCTTTCGGCCTCGACCAAGTACCTGTTTGGTTCTGCCGTCGTTTACGGTGAAAACAACAACAACGGTGTTATCGGTGCCTTCATTGTCCGTGGCCAGGACTACAAGCCTGCTTTTGAGGTTGCTCCTGACTGGGAGTCGTACGACTTCACCAAGCTTGACTCTTCCAAGCCTGAAGACAAGACTTTGGTTGAGGACCTGTGGGCTTGGGACAAGCCTGTTGTCATCAACGGCGAGTCTAAGGAGATTGTCGATGGCAAGGTCTTCAAATAAGCTTACCGCTCTTTGCGAAGCTACTCTTGTGATGTCACTATATATATCTTTTAATTTCAGCTTAGTTTTCTATGTATTATGATCTAATTCATCCACGTCTAAGTATATTTAACAGTATTTTCTTTAGATTATTGTACAAGCCAGACAAAAAATTACACTTAAATAACAGACTGAAGACAAAGACTGAATCTTGACCACAAAGATGAAGCTTTTACATCACTCTTGTCGCTCATTCTTCATCGTTATCGTCATCTTCCTCGTACTCTTCATTTTTGCGCTTGCGACCACGCTTCTTTTGAGTCGCATTTCGCTCCACCGCATCTTCAATCGTATCATCGTCATCATCGATTGCATCCAGCCATTGCTTCTCAGTAAGACCGTCATCATACTTGGTGACTTTACGCTTACGCGCACCGCGACCAACCACCTCCGTGTCGGCAGTTTCCTGCATTTCCGTGATCATGTCTCTCTTGTAAACATCAGGCAACTCGGACTCAGAGAACAAACGATCGAGAGCTTTACCCTTGCCGTACGGAGTCGACACGCTACGCTCAACATCCAACTTTCTGAAGATGCGAGTTTCATCATCACTGCGAGACAATATCTCGTTCAACTCTTCGTCGTCAAGCTCGTCGTCATCTTCGTCACGTCGAAGCTTTTTGGCTTCTTCGGCTTCCAAAAGAGACCTCAAAAATGCTTCTTGTTCCTCGTTTGTGGATTTGTTGTCAAATTTACCAGCCTGAATAACCTTTCCGTCAATGTCAAGCTTTCTGTGGGCTCGCTCTAAGATCATCTCCTCCACAGAGTCTTCAGTAATAAGTCTGAAAATTCGAACCTCCTTGGTTTGACCGATACGGTGCGCACGATCCTGGGCTTGTAAATCCTGATGCGGATTCCAATCCGTGTCGTAAATGATGACAGTATCGGCAGTCTGCAAATTCAGACCAAGACCACCAGCTCTCGTCGACAACAAAAAGGCAAAATACGGAGAATCAGGTGCATTAAACAGCTTGAGCAATTCAGAGCGCTCATCTGATTTGGTCCCACCGTCCAATCGCAAATAACCCATACCTTTATAACGCAAGAAATCTTCCATGATATCCATAATCTGGGTCATTTGGAAGAACATAAGCACACGATGACCAGTAGCCTGAAACTTAGGCAGCATTCGATCCAGCAGCTCAAATTTTCCAGCAGTTCGCCAGAGATTGTCATTAGTGATTCGAGTAGGATTGATAAGATCTTCAATCTCCTCAAATACGAAAGGGTGATTACAGATCTTGCGCAACTGCATGATTTGGTTGTTTAGTCCTTTGATGCCAGACTTGTTTCCTCCATTAGCACCTGCACCAACGAACAAGACATTGTGTTTAAGCATTTGCTCGTACAACTTCATCTGTAAAGCGGACATCTTGCACTTAATAACCTTCTCAATCTTATCAGGCAAATCCTTCTCAACATCTTTCTTCAGACGACGAAGCAAGAATGGACGCAAAACTTTGTGCAGGCGACGAATAACCAGCAAGGTTTCTTCTTCAGAAAGCTCCATCTTATCTTGTGTTCCCGTGTTAGCAAAGGGCGTGTTAAACCACTCATCAAACGATTTAACTGAGTTGAAAATCTTGGGCAGAACAAAATTGAGCAACGCCCACAGTTCGGGCAGGTTGTTTTGTAAAGGAGTACCAGTCAAAATTAATCGATACTTGGAGTGGTAGTAGTAGGTCAAAGTACTACTTAACTTCGAACTGGCGTTTTTCATTCGGTGGCCTTCATCAATAATCATGTGCAGCCATTTGATCCTACTCAAAACAGACCGATCCTTGATGATATACTCGTAGGTCGTCAACAACACCTGGAAATCACCCGATCGCACTTGGGCCTGTTGCGCACGTCGAGCCAAAGGCGGTCCTTTGTAAACAACCTTCTTTAAGGATGGAGCCCACTTCTCAAACTCCAAGTTCCAGTTTGTCAGAGTACTGAGAGGAACAATAACAAGAAACGGGCCGGGTTGCTTCTTGGTTTCGACAAGGTAAGCGATTAAAGAGATCGTCTGGATAGTCTTTCCCAGACCCATCTCGTCAGCAAGTATACCGTTGAGATTGTTATTGAAGAGTGATACCATCCACTCAAGACCTTTAATCTGGTACTCCTTCAATGTACCCCCGACAAGAATCTCAGGCTGCTTGGTGACTGTTTCAGAGACACGATGAGCAACAGAGTAGTAATCCAGTTTCTCTTCACTATCTCCCCCATCCTCTTCTTCTTCTTCTTCAGCGAGAGCAGCTTGACCCTCCGTAACTCTATTTTCCCTCTGCTGATCTTTGACAGCTTCAGCGAGTGAGTCCAAGAAAGCGTTAGTCTGGCGAAGTAAATGAGTAATACGAGTATCCTTAGTCTGGTCAAGCAACTTCAAGTAGGCCTCTTCGTCGTTCGACTTGAGAGCCTGTAGACGTTGCTTAGCAGTACGTTCAGCACGACGCTGCTCTTCTTTCTCAATGTGATTATGATAAGCGAGAATGGCCTTGCCCAGTCTCTGAGTCTTACCACGACGAACACGACCATCGTTGATGATCTCACTACCATGATTGCAAACGCCTGTAAGATATTCGTGATTACGTTGACGTTCACGTTTGATACGTTCATCGCGTTGCTGGCGTTCAATCTGTTCAGTCAGTCGAGCTTCGCGCAAAGACTGTTTCTTGAGTCTGCGGAAATTCGATCGGCTAGCAGTCATCGCAAACGTGTTGAAGTGAGTTACCGATTTCAGTACCGCACCACGGAGCTCACGCTGTTTGGAAAGTAGGCGTAGTGACTTTAGTTCGATAACGGCCCTCAATTTCAGACTCGAGTTGGACGCAAGTGACTCTATTTCCTTTTCCTTATTCCGCATTTTGATAGCTAAAATCTCGTCTCCCTCTTCATCGTGCTTGACATCATTATCTTGTGTTTCGAGCGCTTTAGACGGAACCTGAGACGACAAATCTTTAGCATCTACAGCGGTCGTATTAGCAGGTAGATTTTCTAGCTCTGAGATTCTGGACGTAATACGGTTCTTGATGGCAGTTTCACGACGTTCTTTGAGGGCAATGATATCGATACCAGTAGGCATGATTGATGGTATAAGCACCCTATTCTGACGCGAGGCAAACTCCGAATAGCTAATTGGCTGCTCGATTTGCGTGTAAGGAGACACCATTTGGAACTCTAAGGCAGGTGCCGGCTTCACAGTCGGACTAGCCGATACAGGCGACGCGTTGGGCAGAACAGCCGCAGAGCCTTGAGAGGTTGGACGCGGGATACTGGGCGTACGTTGAACTTGAGGCGTTTGCTGGGCGACAGGCGAACCATTAGCAGACTTGGAAGAAAACGTAGGAGCCATGGGGGCGGCTTGCGCTTGAACAGACTGCTGTTGAACGCGTTGAGGCTGCTGTTGTGGTAACTGCTGTTGCTGTCGCTGCTGTTGAGGCGACTGTCCTACGACCTGTTCAGAGAGAACTCTCGCTGCCAAAATCTGGTTTTGCAACTGAGGAGGAACAGGCATATTCTTGCTCATGAACTTAAAAGCTGTGATCTGGTTGCGTAACATATTCAGCTGTTCTGGTGTGAAAGGCGAACCGTTTGCTGCAACAGGGGACGCTGTGGTGGTAGAAGTAGCAGGGGATGCGGTGGATGCCTGAATTGGAGTAGACTGGACTCCGCCATAGACTATAACATAATAAGTCAGCTTTATTCACGCGAGGATGTCTATGAAGACTGAAGCGTCAACGGCTATCAGTATACGACGCGTCGACATGTACATACTATTTCCATTTCCAACTGGCTGAGCTTGTTGGGATTGTGGCTGTCTGTATTGAGGCATCATGGCTCTCTGCTGCTGCTGCTGCTGCTGCTGTTGCTGCTGCTGCGGTGGTAGTGACCGATCCGCAGGGACGGGCGATAGCTGCTGTCCCTGTTGTTGTTGCTGCTGCATTCGCTGCATGCGAATCATTTCATGTTGCTTGGAGATCGCGCGCAAGATCTTCGCGATATTAGTGATTTCTGCATGTGTTCCTTCTTCTGCACCTTGAGCACGGAGAGCCTGGAAGCGCTTCATGATTCAAAGTTAGCATCAAATCACAGATACGCTTCCACAACTGTTGACGACTTACGTTGATCAATTGCTGGACGCCTTCGCGCGTGTTGGGCATCACCATGACAGGTGATCCGCCTGGGCCAACATTGATGGGTACACTTTGCTGCGCATGCTGCTGGTAGTCCGGCATTGCTATCTGAGCTCCGTTACTCGGCTGCTGCTGCTGCTGCTGCTGTAGAGGGACCATGCCCTGCATGGGAGCACTCATGGCCAGAAGCGTGGATGACGATACGCGTCAAACGGCGAGTAAGCCCCGACTGTCGACCGATCGTATCAATCGAGTGTAGCTCAGGCCTGAATTGAATCCGATCACTAGGGATTCTAGCTGGGCACGGGCAGGGGGTATTGTGTTCTCACGTATGGGGAGAAAGACCACGGCGTGTTTTGTGTGAACGGGGACGAATTTGTTATTGCAGAACGGAGGGGGGGGCGGCGGATGTTGGCGCGGACAATGCGAGAATCTGCGCCGGATCCGGGTTAGGGTGTGCCGCAGGCAAGCCGCGGTTAGGGGTTTTTGCCGGCTGTCGACTACGTGTCGAAAACCTGATAAGTCAGCGTATTTCTTGTACGGTAGGGTGTGGCTTAGTAAGACATCAAGTCATCAAACGTGCTTTTCGATTGTGTTGCAGGCCGTGCTCGACCAGCCAGCCATGCTATGGAGTACATATATGGCCTATTTGTACTTTCCAACCGTTTACAGATATCCTGCTTGCATGAGATACGTGCATTATAGATCGTTCCGAGTGTTGCTTGCACCAACATGTGCCTCCATGACAAACCTCGCAGATCAATCCTTTCCGTAAAGCGTAACTGATTTATATTGAACATTCTTTACTCGCATGGTGCTACTCTAATGACTTAAACTCATGTCGATGAGAGGCTCCATTGTACTCTAGACAGGTCCGTGTGTCCGTCCAGGTGTCGAGCAACCAACCGCTCGGCCAAAAGCTCCAAGCGTCTCGCTAAACGTACAATCCCCCCTCCTTACTTACTAGGGATTTATTTCAAACTGTTTTCGCGATAGTCGTGAGCCCAGGCAGGATGTATGTATGCGGTAAGCCCGACGCGACCTGAGAGCCTGCGGCGTGCGCGATAGGCAAAATTGGCCGTCTATCGCCGGTCCGATTGGAAAAGCTTGTCGGTTGTGTGCCACTGTACCGATTGTTTGACGTCTATTTTGGCCTATTTGTTATGGCTGCTGTCTGAGCTCTAATATTTTCACAAAATTTGTACTTCTTTTGTTGAAATATCACTCTGTTGACGCCGGTGCTTCAGTTTCCTACGGTCGCTTTGCCGTTAGTGACATTTATAGCACAGTTTGGTGGCTGTTTGACAAGCTCGACCTGCTTGCTTAATTCAAATTCATTATGCCGTCGTGGAATCAGAGAAATACAACGTCACCCGACGGCGGGGATGAGCGTCACAAGTATAGGCTGGCATGGGCAGTTGACAGTTCAGAGGGAATCGTGAGATCGGACTCGAGAGCGTCTTCGGTCTCGAGTCGCCGTGGCCGCACCCGACGTGATTCCACTGCTACAACTGGGACGGTGGACAGCTACTCGGGAGCGGTTATGGCACATGATAGACCTTACGACGGGCCTAGTGCTGATGCTATTCCGTCGTCGGTTTCGGCCTTCCATCATCAGCACACCGGTCGCGAACGGTCACGATCGACCTCTACAACGCGCAGTTTCAAGTTTTTCGATGCAGCTGAAGTGGAAAGCATGCATATGCGCGAACAAGAAGAGCAGAGACTGTTTCACGAGCAGTATCGATACCGAGACGGCCTGCAGTTTGATGACGATGCTGACTATCGTGGAGACCATCGGGATGAATTTAGCGACAACGAAGGCCATACCGATTACGACGAAGCAACGATTGGCGGAATGAGCCTACATACAGTTCCGTCTAACGTGTCAGCGATGAACAGACGATACTCGTCGTCTGACGATGGTCCCAAGAGTGCGAGTCATCCTTTACTTAATGGTGCAGGTCGAGCCCACCGTTTCTCAGCTGATGGAGGCGCCAACAACAATAAACCGGCGACGAAAAAGGGCAAAAACGGCCCTGCTCAAGTGCTATACTACAACAACGAGGACATGGTTCTGGCAATCAACGGATATAAATACGATAGAGCACGAGCCATTCTACGAAACATCGTATATTTGCTCAGTGGTGGCATTGTTTTTTTAGTTCTGCATTGGAAGCCTCGGTGGAAAATTCACTGGAAAGCTAAGGAAGTGAAGCTAAAAGACTGCGAATTTGTTGTGATCGAGGTGAGTTATTTTTTCGTTTTAGCCGTTTTAAGATGCAATACTAATCGACAGAATCAACATGCTGAATTGACCGAGACAAAGGTGATATCAGCATCTTTGAATGTTGTACACTCGCGACTATTCAATAACTATGACTCTTCAGTGACCAATCCCCCGACAGAAGAGCCTGTGTTGACGGAAATGCGGTATTTTGACTACCGCTATCTTCGATTAGTCTTTGATCCTTTGTCAGAGACGTTTAGAATAAACGTCGACTGGCGAGATGAAGCATGGCTTGAGCCCCACAATGTACGTGATGGACTGACAGCCGAGATTGTTAACGAGCGACGAGAAATATTTGGCGAGAACCGGATCCATGTAAAGGAAAAATCAATATTGGAGCTTGTTCTTGACCTTTGCCTCAACCCGTTCTATGTGTTTCAGGTGTTCTCTATGATTTTGTGGGCCCTCGATGAGTACTATTATTATGCAATCACTATTTTCCTTATTACGGCTATTGGTATCACAGTTGAAGTGCGAGAAATCCGAAGTAATACTCGCCGACTACAAGAAATGTCGAGAACGGATTGTATTGTGCGTGTGCTCAGAGATGGATTTTGGATAACTCTGTCGTCTACCGAGCTTGTTCCAGGTGATATTTATGAGCTTTCGACGCCCGGCATGGAAGTCTTCCCGTGTGATGCCGTGCAGATTTCTGGTGATTCCATTGTGAATGAGAGTATTCTTACTGGCGAGTCGACTTCTGTTTCGAAAGACCCAGTCTCGGCAGCAGCGATGCGTATGCTTGAACATGCCAGCGGTTCCATAATGCCTTCTGAATTGAACAAGTCTTATTTGTATGCCGGTACCAAAATTGTTCGTGTGCGGAGGGCAACGGCTAAACGTCAGTCTCATACAGACGACTTGACTTCTCCTGAACGCGAAGGGAACTATGATCACGACGGCCCGGCACTAGGTCTGGTAATCCGCACCGGGTTCAACACCACCAAAGGATCATTAACCCGCACGATGATGTTTCCTAAACCTACCAAGTTCAAGTTCGACCAAGATTCATATCGCTATATTGAGTTTATGTCGGTGATTGCCTCGATCGGGTTTGTTGTTTACACTATCATTTTTATTCACTTGGGCCTGCCCAAGCGCCTAATTGCATTCCGTGCGCTAGATCTGATCACTATCGTTGTACCGCCGGCGCTGCCAGCGACGCTTCAGATTGGTAGTAACTTAGCTACCTCGCGACTCAAACAGAAAAACGTATTTGTGAATGCATCAAATCGAATCAATATTGGAGGCAAACTTGACATTTTTGCCTTTGACAAAACTGGTACGCTCACAGAGGATGGACTTAGCGTGCTTGGCGTGCATGTGCGTGATCCAAAATTTAACCAGATGAGCAATCTTCTGGAGTCCCCAGATGATATATTGAACGACAGCATCGGTGCGGAGAGCTTATCTATCCGGTTGAACGCGCTGTATGCACTAGCGTCGTGCCATACCCTGCGATCTTATCAAAATGATGTGCTTGGAGACCCCTTGGATCGAGAAATGTTTTTCTTCACAGGATGGGGTTACGAAGAAGAGGGTCACTATTACATTCCCGAAGGTAACGAAGAGCTGGAACGTATTTCTCGACTGGCGGATGCCAGTCCAATAGCGCCTGCAATTGCTCACCCGCCTACAGACATGGCGGATCAAATTCGCAAAGTCACAAGTCGATCATATGCGACAGAGAATGCGTCGTCGGAGGATGCAGTGGTAGCGACGAACTCTCAGATAGGTATCTTGCGTATGTTTGATTTTTTGCCTCATTTACGTCGGTCCAGTGTGGTTGTCGTGCACGGTGGCAAGACATTTGGCTATGTCAAAGGTGCCCCGGAGGCTATTCAGACCATCTGCAAGCCAGAGTCTTTTCCGAGTGATTACGACGAGATATTTATGCACTACACTCGCAGAGGATACCGTGTGATTGCACTTGCCATGAAGCAGCTCGATTTTTCTTGGTTTAGAGCACAAAAGCTGGCCCGGGACGAAGTGGAGTGCGAGCTAGAGTTCTTGGGATTCTTAATATTTGAGAACAAAATAAAGCCAGAGACAGTACCGGTACTGAGAGAGCTTGCTGAGTCGCATACAAAGACACTGATGTGTACCGGGGATAATGTCATGACGGCCGTTAGCGTTGCTCGAGAGTGTGGACTTTTGAATGAGTTTTCTCCCGTGTTCATTGCTCATCTAAATTCTGCTCAGCATACAGTTGAATGGCGGTCGTGGGAGGAAGATGATTTTTACCTGGATGCGACTACTCTGTTACCTCTTCCTTCGGCGGCACATATTGCAAAGTACACTCCGGAAGGCATTCGGGATTATGGTCTCGCAATGTCCGGTGAGGCGTTTAAAGATGTGATCAATAGTGGGGACAAGGACCTCAGAGAACGAATGCTTGTCAGCGGGCGAGTGTACGCACGCATGTCACCGGATGAGAAATCAGCCCTTGTTGAAAGTCTGCAAAAGCTAGACTACACTGTGGGCTTCTGTGGCGACGGCGCAAACGATTGCGGAGCGCTTAAACAAGCCGATCTTGGTATTGCTCTCTCGCTTGAAGAAGCGTCGCTTGCGGCCCCGTTTACGTCTAGTGAGTTCAATATTTCATGTGTGCCAGCTGTTCTCAAGGAGGGTCGTGCCGCTTTGGTGACAAGTTTCACATGCTTCCGGTTCATGGCACTGTATTCCATGATTCAATTCGCGACAGTGGGCATTCTATACTCTACTGGTACAAACCTAGGCGACCTGCAATTTCTGCTGATTGACATGGGTTTAATTCTGCCAATTGCATTATTTATGTCATCGACTGGACCATATCAGACACTGAGCATAAAGAGGCCGACCGCAAATTTGCTGTCGTTGAAGATCACCACCAAGCTGATAGGCCAAATCTTGATCAGCGTGTTCTTTCTGTTTACGGTGTTTGCAATGGTACAGGTGCAGCCGTGGTTTGTGCCTCCGGTGAAAGGTGCCGACGACAGCCATGTGCAAAGTTCGGACAACACAAGTTTATTCTTGTCATCATGCTATCAGTATATTTTGATCGCAGTTGTGGTGTCAGTTGGGCCTCCTTATCGCGAGCCGATGTACAAGAACAGTGAGTAGCCCAGCTTGAAAGTTGCATGGTCGACATGGCAGTCTAACATTTTATTTTAGGATTATTTATGATTACCCTGGCAGCAACAGCGTCCATGGTGACGTTAATATTGCTGTTCCCAACCCAACTTGTGATGAACATGTTACTGCTGACGTATATGCCGATGGATTTCAAAATCGCGATTCTCTTCAATGCAGCTGCCTATTTTGGGGTTTCTTGGCTGGCAGAGAAAGTTGTGCTGGTCGAACTGGCTGCATTCCTCGTCCGAGTCCGAAGAGCAATCAAAGGCGGCCGCACAAAGAAGCGCAAGCAGTACAAGGTGCTTCTTGAACGCAAAACTGAGGAGCAAACGATGTATTGATTGTATTACACTAGAGCATTACATATTTTAATCGTTTGGAGGAGGTCTTGATGTTGATTTCTTTAGTGCATGGGTGGGTCTGATATATGCTTACGTTCGACAGTAATCAGTAGATGTGAATATTATTATGATACATGCAAAACTTTGTAATAGCCGGGCTCGCGTCCAAACAGAATCCTGCCAAACGTCCAAACAACAGATCTAGTGATATTCTGTGACGCGGGCTCTGTTCCTTCATTTCCGCATATTGCTCTATATGTAATTCATTTGTCGAGTGAACCTTTGTATCTCCTCAATGATGCTCTTCCTTCTTGTCGGCCGCCGCGTGGTGGTCGTCGTGTCCGTGGTGTCCGTCCCATGGGTGTCTATAGCCAAACATCACTGGCGCATCGTTCTTCAATCTGTACATGACCCAGAACCACATTGACGCACCAAGAATCACGCCTGAGTACCGATAGAGCGCATTTGGCGGGTGCACTGGGATGGGACCACTGTAGGTCTTCGGGCCGTGATGATGTCCTCCAGCCATCTCTGATTCAAAAAAAAGAGCTGTTAGCCACTATGTCAAGAAGTGAGAGATCGAAAAACGCTCCGAGGTTTGCAATTACCTTTCACTGGTTTAACACGTTTGTCGTTTCAATTGAATCGTGCGAGGATTGTGCAGGCTCTCAGCGATCGTTCACTCTGCGTGTATGGTATATACTCTCTACTCACTTTTCGAATTAGCTCGACATGATTGGTCTGACCAAGGATTAGGGTCGTTTGGTTTTCGCGGATCCCAATGCCAGCGGTGCTTGGAAGTCGAAGACCTCACGACAGGGTAATTGACCGTGGGGTTAGGTCTTCACAACGAGCGCTCGCTTAGTCGTAGGCGAGGCAGTTTTGCAGCTATGATTGAGAACTGAGGCAAGATCCGAGACCGAGTCAGAAGGTGCATCTATCTGCCACTATGCCTGAGACGTCTGGGATTGATCGCGATGAAAATCACCCATTCGTGACTTGGATTGCAGAAGTCACACCCTGTCGCACCGCAACTTGACGATGATACATATGATCTGATGCTATGTAACCACACGACAGTTGAAATTTACATTTTGTTGCTCGCCCCAGAAGCTGTCTTTGCTTAGTTGGCTAGTTGGCAGGTCTCGACGACGGATCCAGACCTGGAAATCTGCCTGTAGTATTCCGTACTCTGCGCACAAAACCAACTCCAAGCGTTTTGTTCCACCAGAGAACTAATAGCAGCGACCTTCAACTCCGTAGCCGGCTTTTAATTGCTCAATACTATCAGCAACAGCAAAACTAACGGCAGAGTACTTTTAGACAAAAAGACGCCTTGTCCCGTGTCGCGGCTGGCAGAGGGAGCGCTTTCACCTCGCCTGCACGCTTCCTAGCACATTACTGCTCACGATGAAAAAACCTTCTCAGATTTCATGGTCCATCGCCTCTTTTCCGGCAGACCTTTGCATAAATTTTAGTCTGCTGATTCTCGATGCTCTGCTACCGGCCGTCTGGCCTACCCTGTTGTAGCGAAAGCGCACTCGACTTTCACAAGGACTGACCTCTGCGGCGATGCGTGCGGCGGATACGGGCGGTGCGCTTCCCTCAGACGACCGGCGTCTGTATTCCCCCGGGGCTCTACTAGCCCCTTTGCTCATACAGAATCACGTGTATACTTTGCTGGTACTATGGATTAGGGTTACGCGTTACCAGGATTACGGTATAAACAGCGCGTTTCCCACGTTTGCTGATTAATGATCGAGAGAAGAGAAAAAAAAGGGCTTAAGAAAAGCGAGAAACCAAGCTTACAAGAAGTCTACAACAAGTTAAAAGGACAAAAACAAGAGCTAAGCTAAAATAGCTGTATCACGAATATATATTGTTATTGTTATAACATAGGTTCGATCGTCTACGCAGAGATCGAACCCAAGAGCGCGCTCGCATCTGCCCATTTTCGGATTACCCTTTTCCAACGCCCACTACAAGGCCCGCAGATCTGTGATCACCAGGTGTCGTGGACACAGCGTCTCGCGTGGTGGGGCGCGGCACCGCGGCGGAGATGGTAGACGGTATTTTCTTTTATGACAAGTAGTAATAATGGTGGTGCCTAGTAGACCTTGTGCCCGCCAGCAAGCCGCCTGATGGGGCGCCCCAGTCAAGTCACCAACCTCGTGGCTAGCTGGGGTCATACAGTGCCCGTGATGCTTTCTGCTGCTGCAGAACATGGCTTACTTGACCTTGCCGGTTGTATGTACTACCGCTGTCACGAGCACGGCTGAAAAGAAGCCTAATTGCTCGCTCGCCTGCCCACAGACCCTCGATGCCGTTTACCGGGGAAAACCTTAATTTTCCTCGCCCGTTTGCCGCTTCAAGCCCGCATGCCCATTTCTTGCTTGCAGACCGCTCGCTGGGACAGCAGACCGACGATCACCGTCTACATAGTTTACCGGTAGCGGTCCATAAACCTTTGCTACTCCGAGAGATCTGCGGTATTGCCATATCGCTTTCTCGTCTGCTTAACTCACATCTAAACACTGATCCTTCTTCGCAAAAAGAAGATGCACGTGCGCGCTCCTCTAGTCGCGGGCCCCGGGTCCTCCTTGTGCGATTTGCGCCCGTCTCTCTGGAGTCACGTATGATGCAGGTCGGAAGTCAGAAGCTGGACGATGTGGCAATCAGGCAGGTCTTTCAGGCTTGAATCTGAGGCATAATGGAAAACTGCACTAATTTTCTTACGGTACCAAGGGTAATCGGAACCTCACGCTGGAGTCCATTTTAGTACCCCACACGGCTACTGGCGGAAGATGAGGCGTAGAAGCCTTAGCGGGCAGTCAGTTTTATTTTTTTTTTCAGACAAACAAATAGAAAGCAGAATTTCTTCGCACTAAACGTTTTAAGAATTTGTAAACCCATAGAGAACGTGGGCCCCACGCGTCTCTCTTGCGTCCTTTCCTGTTTGAGAGTAGTAAGTAACCTGACTCGCGCTCCGCCGGCGCTACTTTTTATAAAAGCTCCCTCAGTCTCTCGTTTCGTGCTGTCTGGCATTTTTCCCGCACCTTTTAAAAAACAAAAAAAAAAATCAGCCAGCTCGGAAAACGTATTGAATCACAGCATTTCACTACACAACTGAGGCTATTGAGATCCATCTCCTGCGGTTTGCCGGGCGTTATTTCGTACAGGCTGTTTTTCAATACTGGCCGCCCTCTGCATCATCGCGTGCTCCCATCGCTATAATATCATATTTCGATCGCATTTTCTACCTGTACTCTACAAAATAGGCTACTAAAACACTACTTTGATTCTTGGCTCCGAATTTCGCACTTTTTTACCGATTTTCTGGTTGGGTGAGTATTTTTTTTTTTTAGTTTTCTCTGTCTAGGACCGTGTGGCTTTAGTGTCTATTCTGGTCTAAATTCGGGCTTGCAGATTCGGATCGTCCACGTTTACCGGGGCACCCAAGCAACACTTGTATGGACGGATCGTATATTGATGAGCACTCATCGCTCTTTGCTAAACTCTCTTACACAGAACCACCCGGCCGGTCCTCGATTCTGTCTACCTCGTCTTCTCAAGAGCAACCGCAACCGCAGCTGCACCTGCAAACCGGGAACATCTCAAGCACCATGAGTTACGGTGACTCTACCTCCGACTCTCTCAACGATGAAGACTTCTTCAGTTCTGTCACTTTTCCGACTTCTATGGCTAGTACGTGGCTTCAGCAGCAGCAGCTTATTGCCCAGTTGCAAGAACAGCAGTTGGATCTGGAGCAGCAGAAGACGCTGATCTCGCCGTTTATGTCAAACTTAAGAGAGCCAGATCAAAGCCAGATTAATCTTATGGTTGGGGATAACAGTTCGTCTAAAAGCGAGGCTGTTTCGCCAAAATGGATGCCACTCACCCCGGAGCAGCACCGTGGGTTCTCAGATCAGGTGGACCCGAATCCAGCGACACCCAGCTACAATTTCCAGCCTCCGGCTTCTAACTTGGCTGGTACCGGTACCTCTGTAAGATTTTCATCTATCAACGCGACTCCGAGAACTGTCGCTGAAAACGAGCACTCTTCACCTTTCGGCAATAACTCGAGAGCTATTTTCAAATCAAATCTGTCCACACCCATCTCACATGGTCGTACGCCGAAGCCATCTCCCAACACCGCCGCGAGCACATCTAACGGTAACTCGAGAGAAAGCTCGACCGAAACCGCCGTCTCGATGGTGATGTCGACTGATGGAGTCACGATGTCGTCCGCTCGTACGTCTGTCTCTGAGGCAGACAGGCTGCCCAAATGTGTGAGTGTCGAGACTCAGGAGTACAAGTTGGTTGGAGAGTATCCCAGCGACTTCTACAAGGCTCTGCCTGTCCGCCGTCTAACTCCTCCACCGGCGGACTTTGAGTGTGAGAATCCCGACGACATACCCCGCCAGCAAACCCTCAAGCACGAGTTGGACAAGTACACTCCAAAATGGGTCCGCAATAAAGGGGATGCCAAAGAGGGTTTCTGCGATCTTTGTCCCGAACCGCGCTGGTTTATTCTGAAGAACTCTGCCTTCTGGTACGACAAGAACTTTGCCCATGGTATTTGTCCCGCCACTGGCGAGCGTTATCGGCCGCCAGCAGAATGCAGACGCGTCAAAGGCAATGAGGAGATGTTCGAGGGCTACTGCGAGGTATGCAGCAAATGGGTTCCGATTACGAACAGACGAAGCGGTGGAGGCACGTCATGGTTTAGACATGTTCATCATTGTCCAGCGGTGGGTGCCCCTTACAGTAACATCAAAAAAGAGCACGCATGAAAAGATTAAAAACCGAGCGCGTGATGACGAGAGTGAGAGTGAGAGAGAGCGCATACACAGGAGGTTCTGCTAAAACACACTGTTGTTTAATGGTTTATATCGGGGTTTGTTAATGGGTCGTCAGGCGTTTCATGGTTTACGTGTGGTTCTGGTGGTTATGGGTGGCCTTGGGAGTTTTTGTTTGGTTTGGATTCAGTACGATCTCAGGATCAATAAGTTGGTTTCCGAATATTTGGCACTCTTGTCATTTGGTATTAGCCTTCTACTGTATAATATGTACTAAACAGTGATTGCGGTCTACTATTGTGAACACCACGACAAAGCCATATTCTTCCCATCTAAATTCAAGCTACATCGATATCAATGCGCACTGCGTTGACACTTCCCAACGCACCGAAGTACCATGATCTCCCCGATTGCTAGCACATACTTACAGGACTTGAGTTCTTCATATTCGTAACCGTCAACAAATTCTTAGAGACGTATGACGACACAGCTCGAACCTTGCCTACTCTATAAATCATTGCACAAGTAAGCAAACTTTCAGGTGGAAAAAAATTCCTTGTGACCACCTCGTGGCATGGCGCGGAAGCCAGACAACTGAAATAAACCACTTGCGCGCGGACCGTCGCGCCCTGGTATGATGATGGCTCTGGGCAGCGAAAAATTGCTTCGGGAGCAAGCAGTAGAGGTTGACACTCGTCGTCGGTTCGAAAAGGTGTCGGGATGCGGATAAATGTGAGCTGAGCTTCCATCGGTGCTCTCCGTCTCCTTTCCCTGTGGCGGTTCTTGCGGTAGTCTGACAGCCGCCACCACGTGCACAATACATACAGCCCGTCATCTCTACTCGCGGCCGTTGCGTCGGAGGTGGTCGGCGACGGGAAGCGGTGGCAGTGCGAAGCAGTGCGAAGCAGTGCAGTGGCAGCGTGGCGCCGCGCGCGCCATAGCTAGTTTAAGCGATCGTAGCCAAATTATGAGAAGTAAGCAGCGCTCGATGTACTTTGCATGAGGGATAAAAAAACTTGCAAAGAGTCTCGATCTGCGTGATTGAAACTAGAATCAAAAAAATCGGCGGGTCAAACGACCAGAAGTGTACGACACTCGGGACATCACAGGTGAGCTCAGCCACTTGAATCCAAACCACGGGCTTCTTCCTCAGACTCCATGAGTCGCTCTGAGAGTAAACACAAAATAGCTAGTACCATGAACCACAGTGCCAAACCAAACATTGCTCCATTGGAAAAGCGGTACGTAGTGGACTACGCGTGGTTGGTGGTTCAGCGCTTATGACGTAATAGATTGAGCTTTGCCCGTGGTAAGCACATGCGTAGAAAGTTGTAAATCGTGAGCACGAGATCATTGAACCGCGGAAGAGAGATCTCGAGATAAAGTAGTGGTCCGTCACGGTAAAATTACACTGAAACGATTGATCAGTTTTTCTAAAAATTTACTTGCAGCTAACTCTATTTCTGCCGAGCAGCAGAATCCTGGACGTCTCAAGAGGGTCCACCGTAGGCGATTTCGACAAAAGCATAATGCTTGACGGACACTTGGCGAGCAGTACCCGACGCTATGGGCAACAGGAATAATTACATCTATTAGATGAGCAGGCAAGCTGGTATAAGCAATAACATAAATTTGAAGTCATTCTCTCATTTATTATCAACACTTGTTGTTTTTACCGTAACGTTATGTCCTATACTATAGCCCAGCCGACCCATCTCCACAAGTGCCACCAAGGTATCGCCAGTACCACCACCACCACCACCTATTGTCACCAACGGAAATGATCGGCCATACCCCAGACACGGATTTGGGAACATAATCACTACGCACACCTTTTAAGTTTGCCGGTGCGAGGGTAAAGTCTTGATGAGCCGAAACATCGAACCAGATTTCTGAGGTCACTGTGAACCCAGATCATCGCCATATTCATTTCCGAAGTAAACCCGGCTCTAGGAAGTAGTGTTTACAAAATTTTAATGAAGGAAACCCCCGATTTCAAATATACTTTTATTTTTTTCAGCACGACTGTTGAAATTTTAAGGCAAATTAATACTTGTGACACCCATCAATGAACGGGGCGAACTAGCGGTACTTCCACCAATACTCGATCGGAGGGATTGCTCGTTGCCACCAAGTCTAGCAGCTCGCATATTCGCATTAGTGGTATGACCCATTTCAGAGATCTCCTCTACAGTGGCCTTAAATCGAACCGAGCTGCGTTTACTCCTGGTCGGACTATCATCGCTGCTGTAATAATCGTACAATTTGCCCTTGCCGTCACCGCTACCTGCCGATGACGGTACCAACGTCGTAGGTGTGTCCGCCTCCCAGAGAGGCTGCTCTGCGGCCACATTCGTATATTCTCTGTTATGGTATCGGGTATCGTTCATGTACTGCTCAAGCGTAGCCGATGAAGTAACCGCCGCTGCAGAAGTTCCCAATGGTGCCGACTTATCCAGACCGTGGCTGGCCATGAGTTGCTGCAATCCACGTTTCAACTGCTCGCTTGTCAAAGGTACCGGTTTTGCCGGTCTCCTAAACTTGGTACGAAGTCGACTAAAAAAACCGCTGCTATTGCGTCTCTTTTCTGCAGTGCTGTTGGAATCACGCTCTGGAAGGCAATAGTTTGGGTATACGGTAACCGGAATGCGGGTATGCCTGGCCAATAGACCATCGAACAACGATGATAAGCGAACCTTGGTCTTCTTTGTTACCTTTCTAGGATCGACCTTGTTGTTCTCATTAGATCCGCTAGCAGTGTCGCTCAACTCAGACAGGGAGGAAGCTGATGTCTCGATAGCGTCGGATTCGGTTAGAGATGCGACAGGAATGCCAACAAACTCGCTCCCAGATCCTTGTTCGAGCATATCAAGCATTGTTGGACACGGCAACAGGATCTGCTTAGAGGGCGACTTTTCTTCCGAGGCTTTTTGACTTGAATGAGTACTAACAATAGACAAGCTTCGTATAATTCCAGCTCTGTTTTGCAAATGTTCAGCTTTTTCCTTTTCTCGTTGAAGCATTTCGTCAACAGACTTGCGTAGATAGCGAGTCAGTTTCGCAATTTCGGCCGACTTCTCATGACCAAAAGCTGTATCTGTCTGTGATTCATTGGACACGTCTTTAACTGAATGCTTTTCGTGGACCAGGTCGTCATTCGTAACGATATGGTCATCGCGCTGCCTTAGTTTCTTCAACTCGTCGAACACGCTTTTGTCGGTAAGACCACTGACCAGGCGCAGCGCAGGCAGCCTCGGAGGCTTCTCCAACTGTTGCATGCTAGCTCTATCCTTGGTTTCAGTTAGCTTATTATATTTTTTAGGTGCCCACGCATTGAATTTGGCGCCTTCTTGCGATCGTGACCGGCCCCAAGTCATCACTTTAGCCGGCTCGAGTGACTCCTTCCGTGCTTCTTTAAGCTGGAGTATAAGTCCAGCAGTGGAACCAAACTTTCTGTCAACTTCTTCCAGCGGAGAGTGAGTCAGACAAGGCGAGATATCCTCTGGGGCAGCCGATGTCGGTGACTGCTCAACCAGTGGCCCACGAGGAGTCGGAATCCTGGCTCGAATGACCTGAGGATGGAAATAGGATATCTTGCTAGCCTGGCTTCTGGTAGACAATCTTCTCTGAGAGCTGAACTTGCCGAGAGTCAAACTGGGGCAGCCAGAGTAGCACCCTTCCAAGTCTGACTGCATCAACGACGAAGACGAGTGCGATAAAGTCGAAGAATGTTGGCGGTCGGCTGGCAACGAGACTGCTCTCCTGTTCTTTATTTTGGCTCGTTTCAGTAAACCCATGACAGCAGCAAGAGTATACAAGCCTTTTCAAAAGGAAAGCCTGAATTGAGTTTGAGTAAGTCTCTCTCAAACAAATTATACCATGCAGTGTAGGCAGCCGTTCTCCCAAACAACTAATGGCAACGAGCCAGGCCGAATTGATTTGTGTACAGCTCCGGTCCAACAAACAACGAAGCAAGATTCAGGGGAAGCATAAACCCCAAGCTGACATACTATCTTACATAGGCAGAATAGGGCCAGGATCTTGAAATGTTAACAAGAAATTTTCGATGTTCAATTCCTTTAATTAAACACTTCTACAACGTGCCGGACCGTTCAATAGCTGGCCATTTTAAAACAAAATATATTCAAACGAAGGTCTTACTATAATGGGTATGTCTTGTTTATTGCACTGTATTGCAGAGTTGTTGGCTTACATTGGAGCTATTGAAACAGCGGGCAGTAGTAGCCTTTTGGCAACATGGCACGAAATACGAGTACCATTATTGATTGGCGGCGCGTTTTCGTACTTTTACTGGAGGTATTGCTTTTACCAACCTCGTGCTACGGTACCAGCTAAAGGTGGTAATAAAGGAAATGGGGGTGATGGTAAAAAGAACAATCGGCCTCCCAGCGATGACGAAGACAGTGATGATGACAACAATGATACCGATATGCTGAAGACTAAAGACTTCACGAATACAGATATATTGATTGTTAACCCTGAGATGGCCAATCAAGTCACTAGCAAAGAAAACCAAACTACAGCTCGGCCCGTCAAAAAAGTGCGCGAAGTGAAAGTATTTACTAGAAAAGCTTCACAGGTCAGCTCTCAACAAAAAATTCAAAGACTCAGGTCTAGCAAGCTTCACATTTTTTTCTCGTCACTCACTGGTACGGCAGAAAGATTTGCAGGCCATCTGGAATCTGAGTTAAAGTCGAATGCAGAAATGAAAGGTAGAGAAGTGTCTATTCAGAATATTGACTACATCGACGATCTGGACTCGTACTTTGTCAGTCCGTCCCACGATCTTGACGACGACATTTTTCTGTTTGTCATCCCCAGCTACGCATCCGAATCGCCTCTTGATTACTTTATCGAGACTCTGAAAGATACCGTCTCGGATTTTCGAGTAGATAAGCGGCCGTTGCGGAAGCTTGGTGGCTATGCCGTGTTTGGATTGGGCGATCGTGCTGGATGGGAGGACGCGTTCTGTTACCAGGCTGCCTTGATAGACAAGTATGTTGGCAGACTCGGTGCTCCACGCGTGTTCCCAGTTGGGAATGGTGACGTGAAAGTCAGTGCTAGGACAGATTTTGAAGAGTGGACGGAGCATCTTATGCGCAGTCTAGTCGATCCCAACGCCACGACCGAGATTGTGCCGGACTCTGATGATGAGGGTGAAGAAGCTCAGGACGAAGACGAGGATAAACTTTTTCCCAGGAACAAAGTTAATGGAAAAGATGTGGTGGATGTCGAGGATATGGGTGTGATTATCGGGAACTCCAAGGCTGGCAATGTCGGCACAAAGAAAGAAATGGTTGGAAAAGACTCGCCTACGTATGCTGCTCTCACTAAGCAAGGGTACACTATTGTTGGTAGTCACTCAGGTGTCAAGATATGCCGGTGGACTAAGTCCGCTTTGCGAGGTCGAGGATCGTGTTACAAATTTGCGTTCTACGGCATCAAATCGCATTTATGTATGGAGACTACTCCTTCGCTGTCTTGTTCAAACAAGTGCGTCTTTTGCTGGCGACATGGTACAAACCCTGTCGGTACGACCTGGCGATGGCAAGTCGATCAGCCTGACGTTATTCTGAAAGGTGCAATGGAGGGGCATTACAAAAAAATCAAACAGATGCGAGGTGTTCCGGGTGTGCAAGCTGCAAGATTTGCAGAGGCATTTACTATCCGTCATTGCGCTCTAAGTCTTGTGGGCGAACCTATCTTCTATCCGTACATAAATGAGTTTGTAGGAATGCTTCACGAACGACATATTTCTTCATTCCTGGTGTGCAACGCACAGCATCCTGATCAGCTGCGCACGCTCAAGCAGGTTACTCAGCTTTATGTGTCGATTGACGCGAGTGACAAGGAGTCACTGCGACTGATTGATCGCCCGCTACACAGAGATTTCTGGGAGCGGTTCAACTCCTGTTTGGACATTCTTCGGGAAAAGACCTCGCAGCGAACTGTTTTCAGACTAACCCTAGTCAAAGGGTTCAATGCCTCTGATGCAGCCGGGTATGCGAAACTGGTCCAGCAGGCTCGCCCTTGCTTCCTGGAGGTCAAGGGAGTAACTTACTGTGGTACTTCCTCGGCGCCCACTGGTCCAAACTCGGGATTCAAAGGTCCCAGTAAAGATACACTAACAATGGCGAATGTGCCGTTTTACGAAGAAGTCGTAGGATTTGTTGAGCTGCTCAATGCGGAATTGAAGAAGCTGGGGCTCGATTACGATATTGCCGCCGAGCACGCTCATTCATGCTGTATCCTGATTGCCCAGAACCGTTTCAAAATCGACGGGGAATGGCACACGCATATTGACTACGATCGCTTTTTTGAACTTCTCAAAGAGGGTAAAGAATTTGGGCCGATGGATTATATCTCGAAGACTCCGGACTGGGCGGTTTATGGTTCTTCAGAGGCCGGTTTCAATCCTGCTGATGAACGAGTCCATAGAAAAGCAAAGCGATAAAACTTACGATAATGCTGTCACGTTGATAGAGCTTGCGTATTAAGAAGAGTCACATTACTCAATGATTTCCGTTAGATAAACTTAGCCGAAAACGAGAAGGGACACGATATCTCATTGTAACCACACTTTTCACCTACTTCACCAGACTCGTTTGAGGAGAATTGCGGAGAGCCTACTAACTAATTTTTTACGCTCGGGTTACAAATATAAAAACAAAATGCGCACCCGGTTGAGCTGTCTTTCTGGTAAAATCCATACAGCCTATACGGTATGGCAAAGAATCTTTCCGAATGCCTTCAAACTAGGCGAACCGTTTGCGTGGCGTTGGTGACGTCAAAGCGATGATGGCCTGCGGGGTGGCCCCGGCCACCACCCCATCGTGGCGTCGGGCCTTTGCTTTTTTAAAGGCGCAGTTTTTCGCCGTTCGCAGGGAAACTCGAATCAAAATACGAAACAAAGACTAGATCTACTTTTATTCGAACAGAAGAATTGAACGCAATATGCTGCCAATAATGTAAGTTTTCCACTGCTTTGGTCTGCACCCATTGTTTACAGACTAACATACAGCTTTCTCCGTTTCGGAATGCGTCGAGATCATGTTGATCGGCAGGCCATGCAGAACAAATACCTACATCCTACTGCCACCAAAGCTCTCGAGGACAACAAGTACCTGGCAAGAGCGCACCTGTCTGTTTCGGAGATTGTGGTGGATAGTGCTGATCATAACGATGCCTCTCCTCCAGCCATTGACTTCGAGCTTAGGGATGTGTCGTCGTTCAGCTCCAGATCATCAAAATACATGGACGGAGAAGACGAGGTTTTGATTGTTCCAGGTGAGCTGGTCAGTCCTAGGCTAAGTGCACGGTCATCTTTTGAATCTACCAGCTCCATATCGTCTATAGAGTCGAAGCTCCGGTAGAGTTTCATATGGTTGAAAACATGGTGTCACAGATCTTATATCGGAATCTATAGCAAAAGTGTTGAGAGGTGCTGTTTCAAATGTTTGGTTGGTGGTGGATCTTGCGTCGTCTAGAGCAGAGGGCGAGATCAAGTTTTTCTTGCTATAATTAATAGTTGTGTGTAACCCATTTTTATGTACATATCAATAAGTTCGTATTCGTTGTTTTTCGGTCAAAAATACCTATGATCTGGCTTAACTTGACAAGTCAATTCATTGGTAATCTTAAATTTGTAGATATCTTAATACACAAGTCTAAATAAGCCTATCTTTAGAAAACTATTGCGTACTTCATGCGTAGCACATTCTTAAAAGCCTGCTAGCTAACAATCTTGTGTTTCACACAAATGGGAATTAGAAAAAAAAAAAAAAAAAAGACAAAACAAAACCAATAGCAAAAACTTAAACAAAAAAATATTTCGCCTGCTGTAACCACAAAATAGCACCTTACTCAAAGCATATCACAAGTATTAAAGAAAACTGGACCGCTGGTAAGATCGATCCTGAACAGTCGCGTCTAGCTCACACGGGGAAGATAATAACAAGAGAAAAAAAATAATAGCAATAATAATAGCAATAATAATACAGCGCGAGTAATATCAAATGTTACGCGCACAAGCACTTTGAAAAAGACAAAAGATTGACGAAACTATTCATCCAGTTCAAGATCGCCCACGACCTCGTCGTCCGAATAGTCCATTATTTCATCTGACGCGTCGTTATAGCTCTCTTCACGGTTGTGGCTTAACAGCGGACTAGTATGATGTCTGATACCTTTGAGAAATAAATAAGCCACCCGCTTCCGTTTCTTGTTGAAAAAAAACCACATCATAGACCAAATTGTACCGGGTTCGTCCGCCAAAAAAGATGGTGAAGGCGTATAGCTGTAGATCACACAATCTTTCAAATCAACTTGAGAGTCAACAGTTTCCCAGAGACGGGGAGGTACTGGCATTCCGACCCCAAAGAGTGTGTTGTTGAATGCGTTGACGACCTGGTTGACGCCTCGTTCGCGTTTGAAGTCGACAGGTCTCAGCGTGGAGAAATCGTGGTCTGGATGGCTTGCGTTAAGGACCGCAATCAGATAAGCAAAAGTCCTCCTCGATGAGACTTGGTCCAATGGTCCAAATGGAGAGGCACCTAGCGAAGTCGACGCGTAGTTTTGACACCCGACCGATGTCGAGATCGACCCTCTCCCCGCCTGTTCATCGTTATCGGAAGACTTGGACATTGACATCATCAGACTTTCAGTCCGCGTGTCTGGCGGTGAGTATGATGGTGGCGAGAGTGAAGACGACAATAGTAAATTGTCCTGGTGCATAGCGTGCAGTTGTTTGTCAATCGATTTGTAGAGTTTCTTATCGCCGCCGGCGGCCTTGGTCGTATACAGATCGCATCCCCCCACGACCTTACAGTCCGGCGTATCGAACTCAAGAGCCGAGTTTATAAATTCAAGATCCTGTATTTCGACAAACTATGTGATTGTCAGCAAGCATCCTTCAGATCCACACCTAGTCAAGACAGTTCGCCGGAAGCGGGAGTGAGAGACATCGCGGACTCCGACCGCTGTCGCACGGAACATCGCAAGAAATGCAAGATCAATACCTTCATTGTGAATTATAGTGGCCGTGGGCACGTTCGCATTGATCGCTGTCACCTATGTTCGAGAGACGTCTTGGTGCAGCTGCTATCCTTCGCTCTCCATCAGCGGATTACACTCCAATCCAATTCCCCTCGAGAGCAGCATCAGCGCAGAGCATCCCATCGTCGCCGCGATGGGCAATGGGTGACGGTGCCCCTTACCCTGGCTCATCGCGTATCGGCCACCTTTTCGCCTGACGAGCAAGAGCAGGTAAGAACACCGGCAGCTAGAAAGTGTATGAGATCAGAGTAGAGAAGAATCTGCATTAGACAGCAAGCATTAGTTGAGTTGCGCGTACCGAATGGCAGGAGACGCTTATGCCAATGTACAGAGGGGCGGACTCAGGCTCAAAGGTTCCGGATCCAAGGTTGAGAAAAAACGCAAAAAGGTCAAAGTTGACGACAAAAAGGAGGCCACCGGTGTCCGAGATCAATCCGAGACGATTGCATCAGTAACAGCTGAGATCAAGAAGACCGAGGCGGAACAAAAATTTGAAGAAGTCCAACGAAAAAGGGTAAGCGTTGTTGTTGCCGTTGACGCTTGCGTTCCTCATTGAGTTTGATTGTTGCTAATCATCCCAATACCAGCTCGAGAAAGAATTGGCTAAAAAGGCTACCAAATCACACAAACAGGAGTTGCAAGAATACAATGCGTACTTGAGTAGTTTAAGTGAGCATCATGACATGCCAAAGGTGAGCTGCATTTTTTTCTTCTTCGCGACTACAAGTTCTTCTTGCTCGCGGTGGTCGCGGTGGGTGACATTCGGCTAACGATATTGATAAGATTGGTCCGGGGTAACAACTATATCAACTCGGATTTAAACTGTCCATTGTTGTCGAACACGTCGCGCACTAAATTTCTAATCCTCATTTGTATAGCCACATCACAATATACTCTACATAGTAAAATTTCTCTTGATTGCAATCATTGTTCAATGATCATGTTTTGGGTAGCCACTGTACGAGTGCGCTGTATAATCTCTTTTTCGAGCTTGCGTTTCTGTTATACTTTTTGATACTGGACGCTTTCCCATGCCTTTCCTACCCTTCAAAGCTTTGAATACCACCAGACGTACGAGATATTTAATACAAGCTCAGGAACGGAACCTCATCTGAAGCATATTGGCGTTGCCCCCTGAGCTGAAAATGCGAGGGCCAGCCATCACCACCATCCCTTCTTTGCATGGCGGAGACAGGGGGCTCGCAGTACTGATTTGGTTTGCATCGGCTTCTTGTAATTAGTTTCTATTCATGTATATATTCTGTTCCCTAAGTTGTTTGTGATTGTTAAGGCTCTAAGTTCGGCTAGGGTATTCTTCAGCCGTGGTCTCGGTAGATACCGCAACAATGATGAGCCTGCTCTTAATGCTCTACAAAGTGCTCATTGGGACTTTGGTCTGCTGGTGCTCGGTCGTCTCAGCAACTACTACTTCAATATGTCAGCAGTCTTGCGACGAATTTTTACAGTCTCAGCTATCGGTTTCTTTGGAAGAAAAACCATCCGTCAGAGAATATGGCTTAGAAAAATACGCTAGTCATTTTGCGTTGTGCGTCGGAATATGCCCCGTGAAAGAGCAGCAGCTGGCCTGGATCGATTTTGCCGAATCGTGCGATTTACCAGACGTCGATGAGCTCGTTGACTTTAGTAAGATGTACAGCATGGCTGTAAGAAGATATGTTGCTACTTCCGCTGTGTATAATCTGAGATTTCCGCCCTTTTATGCACGGACACAACTTATCGCTAAAAGTAACCAGGCTAATAAAGTGTGCGGGTATGTACCGTGTCATTTATCCCACAAAACTCAAGCTATAATAGTCTAGGTCTTTAATCGCTGGTTACTGGATCATTGTGGCTTTTATCTCTGCTATGCATCATCATTTTTGTCCCCATTTTTATCAAATTCTTGACCGATCCGGTCGCGTATCCTATGTCATACAGCGTCATATTACTCTTCCGCCGTTACTCACTGGCAGAAAATACGCAGAGACGATAAGGTGGCATAGAATTCCGCTCGCCCGGCCTATTCTACTGTGGCATTTTCTTGTTATATTTTTGTTTGCAACACTTTGCTTAGTGCTTTTGGCTGCTGCTGGCCTCAATGTCTCTGAAGACGCATATCCGCTGATGGATTATCGAGCACAATGTGCTAAATTACTGAGTAGTAGATCTGCCGTTATCTCAACAGCGCTACTGATTCCTTTATTTCAATTTTCTGGGCGCAATACGTTACTAAGTCGCTTCACTGGATGGTCCGACGATACGTTGAAGCTTTTTCATCGCTACATAGCACGGGTCAGTATGATCTTTTGTTTGACATAATGCCGTCAGCTAATTGTATAGGCTATTTTACTCAATTTGTTGATCCATGTTGTCACTATATGTGCTTACCTGGATCACAAAGAAGGTGATAATGGTCTTTTTCGATCCTTAAATGAAAAAGGGAATGTGTATGGAATCATAGGGACCGTCTCTGTGGCCTTTATACTGATTTTCTCTGTCTACGCTATGCAAGTTCACTTTTATGAGCTCTTCATTTCTTTACATATCAGTCTATCTATGGTCAGCATTGTCTTCATACGCCTGCATCTGCTCCCATATTATTCATCCAAGATGCTATACGCGGCTATTGCCCTATTCGCTTTTGATAGGCTACGGCGGATAATGAGGACACTGTACAGCAGCTATGGAGTTAGTGCCACGATGGAGCCTACGGCTGATGCAGTTCAGCTTTCAGTAGGGCCTCTTCCTGCAGGAGTATACTACCCAAGTCAACACGTATATCTGATTTTTCCGCAGTTTAAGTTTTGGCAGTCCCATCCGTTCAGCATTTTAAGCAATACAGGCGACTATTGCACATTTATAGCCAAACGGCGTAAAGGAGTTACCGATGACTTGTTTAAATACGCGCATAACCTTCCGATTTCACCAATGAAGATGAGAGTCCTTTTGGATGGTCCATATGGGCCCCGTCATAATCTTGTCCGTTATGATTCCATTCTTCTGATAGCAGGTGGAGTCGGTATTACTGCAGTAATAGGTCAAGCGATTGCATTACGACAAAAGACGGAAATCATCTGGATTATAGCTGACATAACGTCAGTGAAATGGGTCAAGTCGGTGCTCGATGAATTGCACGAACGATCGAATGTGGAAATTAGGATATTCATAACGCAGGACCGAAATGACTTGGACCTAGCTCTATATGATGACGAGATTGACTCGTCGTTATCATCAAGTAATCGACGTACAGTGTTTGAAATCGCTCCTGAAGAAAAATCTCTTTTGAAAGGTGTTCAGCTACTTTACTGGCGTCCAAACGTGGTTGATCTTATCGAACGATTCTCTGGAGAGCTGACCTTGACAATGGCAGTAGTCGCATGCGGACCTGGAAAAATGGTCGACGAATGCAGATCTGCTGTTATTTCATGCATAGACCGAGAACCTGGCCGGAGAATTGAATACATCGAGGAGTTTTATCGTTGAGAGAAAGGGGGTCGCTACATCCATGATAACCTTGCACCTATAATGAGAAATGCTTTATCTATCCAAATTACCCCTAAAATTACAATCGCTCTCGACTTAGAGCTTCTCTCATACATTTTCGTAGTCTCCCAATCGCCAAACTTTAAGCTCTTCGGGAGTCTGTTCGACAAGCTCTGGTAAAACCTTTACAATCACAATATCAAATAAATAGTACAATAAATGTTTGTTAGCGAACTTGTTCTCAAACGGCGACAGAAGCTCTTCCACTCCACGCATTGCATCGTCGCCCAGCACTTGCTTGCGGAGCTTTACAGGTACCACTCGTAGAATGTTTTTATGAACTCTTTTTAGTATTTGCCGCTTCTCCTCTGGTGAAGGGTATACGCGAGGAGCAGCCATTTGCCCATTATTAGGAAATAACGTCTGTCGTGCAGTGGCCAACACTGACTTCGCAAAGTATGGAGTCATTATATACTTGCGAAAGAAATGCAACAATAATCTGTCTATCAGACTACCAGGAGGTAGTGATACTATAGGTAGAGTAAGTAACTCAATTGTGGACATGAGCCACGGCTGTCGTGCTTGTAAGTTGAGTAGTCTGGCGATGGTAGGAAATAAGGCAATCGTCAGCAACGGCGTTGAATTTTTTCTCGTGCGTCTTCGCCCATCAGCAAGAGTGGTATCTTCCGTAGTTCTGGAAAACGTGTAGACAAAGACAATACCGACTTGTAGCAACATAATAAACGACCTGAACGAGTTGAGTAATTGCTGCATAACATCGATTACTGAAGAGAAAGTCATCGGGGATCGCTTCTCCACCTCCCCACCAGTGAGTTCATCGTCTTCGGTCGGTCGGCCTTTCGAGCTTTTTTCAATAACTGTCGATATGATCTCATGCAGCATAAAGGGCTCACCAAGCTTGTCGATGACTCTCCAGAATATCACGTCCGCCAATAGGGACCTCAAAAAGGCACGTTCTGTTAATGATCCCAGGTCTTCAGATGGAAGTAGTACAGCAAGAATTCCCTTCGACAGGACTGTCAGAAATTTGCGCTCTAGATCATCGTTCGCAGGTCCAGATTTGCAGATCGCCAAGGCTGGATGTGGTTGCAGGGCGTGAAACAGTTCCTCGAACGACATTCCTGAAGCATATGCTGTACCTAGTTTCAGTTTTGCAAGTCTGTAGTCTCTGAGGTGTGCATTTAAAACATACGGAATGTCATTCAGTAGCAACAGTTCAGGTTCCACCTTCCGCAGCCTTCCTTCCAAAGACGTCGTGACGTGTGCAAGCACATGTACCACTTCAAATACAAAAGATTTATCAGCCGCATCATATCCGGCAATAGCAGTGTACCATGGTTGTACAAATTGTTTCATGATCAAAGCTAAGAAAGCGTAGAGCTCCACATCAATCTCTGGAAACGATGTCAGAGCCGGAAGCGACTCGTCAAGCGGTTTTTGGAGTGCAGATGCTGGAACCAGAGTGTTTCTTATCAAGTTTTCTGTCACATCTTCGTTTGAGCTATTTGTTTGCTGGAATAGGTTCATTGATGCCGGTGTACTTGAACTTGTTGATCTCGTCTGCCCGCCCTCCACAGCCAGACTGGCAGGTGTTGCACCATTCATCAGCGACAATGAGGCTGGCTCATGTCGCCGTGCAGCACTAGACATTTAATTCTTTTGAATCCAAGACTGTCACAAACAAGCCATGTATGCTGATAGAACACTGCTGCGATTTGGCACTGTCTCGTGTGTAGGGTGTGGGTGGATGCGCACACAATCAACTTAATACGAGCAAGCTTGCAAGCCCACTCCGGTGTCCACAGAGCCGCATCCCATCAAAACCAGCAACTTTCATCGCTCGCAGCAATTCATGGCCATATCTAAATATCTATATATTAATACTATTACATAAATTTACAGTTACAAACTATCTTCTACATTTAGACAGTCTCGCAGCAAACTAGTGACAAGTACCAAATCCTCCCCGGAGCCTGCTTGACTATCCTCTGCAAGGTCTTTAGTCTCTGGCAAATCGTTTACCTTTAATCTAAATGATGTTAACGCATCTGGCCCCAAAAGCATGAATGACTTCGTGACGACATTTTCGAGCACAGATGATATCGTTTGCGAGACTTGTCCGTCTGCCTTGACCTTCGAAGTTCGCATTGCCCGCACGCAAACAAGTAATATCCGAAGAATTGGACGATACAGCTCGTGAGATCCCTCAGAGAGCGCACGTGCAAAGTCGACATCGACAGAATTAATAAGTTGATGAGCGAGTAAGAGAATTCTTTGAAAGTCAAACGTGTGTTCACCTTTCGAAGCAATGGCGTGCAGTTTTTGAAGAATTACAAATGCCAAATTCGACCGATCGTTAAATATCGAAGTGAATAAAGGAGCCATGATACCTTCATCTAAATTGATCTGCAGTAACATCACAGCTATCCGTTCCATGCGCTTCAAAAGCTTAGGTTCTTCTTCTGAGTATTCCAGTAATGACGATATAAAAAAATACCACGCCTTGAACAAATGCTGGTTATTAGTAAATGGCTCATGCTACACGGCTAAAAAAGAAACTTACCGATTGCGAGTCAATCAGCGACAAGTTGAGATTGGCTTGAACAATTTCGCTACGATATCCTGCCCATATGAGATCACCAGCAAATATGTTGTCCATCATGGCCAAATCATATACGTAGTTTGGTCCATATTTCCTCGACACAATTGATGTTCGTTGAAAGCGAATTAGCTTAGTGGATGGCCACTTGCGGTCGAAATTACGATGTAGATGTCCATGCAATGATGCACGATATCCTTGAATTCTGAATGCAGTATCGGCAAGTGTATCAATATTATCTGATTGCAGGAAATGGCCGATAATTTCCTTAGTTGCCGCTGTAGTTTTTCGAGTTCTGTGAATTTGTACAGCACATAATTGTATAGCACGGGCAGAGAGCAGTGATCGATAGCAGATCTGCTCGATGTCATTTATTGATTCATTTCCAGTAATTGGAACCGATCCTCTCTCGACCATCTCTAGCACTTTACTAGAAAATATTTGACTCTGTTTGTTATCAAATACGGCAGTGGCCCACGTATTTTGAGCAAGCGCGATACACTCCAGTAGATCAACCGAAAACTCGGCCGGTAACTTCTCAAATGCAGCCAATTTATCTTCCATAAACTTAATAAGAGACGTTGTTTCCTCCTGCTTAGTCTCTCTCCCGAGCTCCTTTCCGCTCAACAATAAGATAGAAAAGCCCTGCTGTTTATTACTGAAAACGGCGCTTAAGAACCGTGCTATAGCCGCTTGTGCCGCCATATCCTCCAGTTCGCTTTCGATAGCACTAGCCAGTGCCGTAATGAATGTTACAGAAAGAGTGTTTCCAAAATGTGCAAGTAACGACGGCTGCTCATCTGAAGTCCACCATGCAGACACCAGGCTACTCATCAAGTCAAGAATTCGTTTGTGGAAGAGATCGTCTTGTATAAACAGCTTGGCAAGTACCGGTGCCAGCGTGAAAAGTCTATGTTCCAGTTGAGACTCCGGTCGTCTCACTAGCGATCTCACATCCGCTAAAATTGTGGCGAGCCGTAATGAAGTTTCAATCCATGCGTATGACTTGTCGAGGAGCTCGGGTCCAGTAACGAGGGCATTCAGATGGCCGACAGAAGCTTCAATAGAGTCCAAAATTGGTTGCAAGCACCTCGTACTTCTCGGGTTTGTACTCAGGAATCTGTTCAAGATTAATCTGCCAGACTCGCACAATGCACCATTGATTTTCTCGTTCCCACTCGTAGCTTCATCTATACCATATAAAGTCGTGAGTATCTCAGAAAACAGATTTGCTATAGTAATACCAATGTCCAATCGGTCAACAAAGTTCTCATATCTCCAATAAGCGAAACTTTCGAATACGTTGAGAAGATAGTTGGTAAACTGAGAAAGAACAACAGATTTAACCTCAGCTGAGACGTCCTCCGAGAACTTTCCAACGACAGAGTCCTTGACAAGATATCTCACGATATCTATGATTGAAAGCGTAAACTGATAGTTTCCTGAGATAATTTCATGAGAAGATAGCAAGAATGAGGCCATTCCACCTTGTCCATCCTGTTCGAAAAGATTCGAATTATGTACAAACATCCAAACACGTTGAGAATATACGGGTACCAAAGCAGCAAAAAACTGAGAGCATGCAACGCTGATGCTGACGTTTTTAGATCGCATGGCCTCAACCCAAATATTGCCAATGATCTCAACCACATCTGTCTCAAACATGTCGGCCGAAACTGCTTCTAACAGTTCCAGAGGTTCGTCGTCTTTGAGATTCAAAAGAACGGTGGTTATCAACTTAATCATTTCTTCCACTAATGTATCTGTAGGCGAAACTTTGCAAGCATGCTCCAATACCCGACCTAAAAATGACCAACCATTGAATGCGAAATCCCACAGTACGATGAATAGGTTTTGTTCGTTGGGAATCATGATACCCCTTGTACGAGGAGGGATAAATATTCCTCCGCCATTATCCTCCTCTCTTGGAGCATACACACATAGCTCAGATAACAATGTTATCTTCGTTGAGTCGCTATCATCAATGTCATAATCTCTGAAGTCACGCGACATCTCTTGCATAAATGAGCTTAAATTCATAAAAACGCTGAAAGATCTAGCTCCAAATGCTCTAAGCACTTTGATATAAAGGTTGAAGCTAATAGGAAATTTGTTTTGAAGCAACGTGAAACTTTCAGTCGCTTCGGGTTCTTCCAAGTACTGATCAATTAGAGCAGGATACTTCAAATGAACGTTGGATAAAGCTTCAGCATATATATCATTCAAGACTAGGTAGCGGGAAGAGGCGGCCAAAAAAATAGATAAGACTGCAAAGTAATCTGCTCTTTCTGGAATATAGTTGGATACCCTTATAATCGTCTTCAGCAAGTTCTGATCCACAGCTGCGTTGGCTACCTCACGTGCCGCCACAACTACCTTCCCGCTAGCAAAAAACGATGACACAAGTTCTTGATATGCTGTATCTATAGGAAAATCATCGTCAGAGCATATCTCGTGTATTCTGAGTACATAAATTGTCCACGCAAAGCAGATAGGCTGTGCGACTTCGATTGCAGTTAAATGCTTGGACACAATGTCGTTGACAATCTGCAAGGTGTGAGGACAGCTCAAGTATGTCCCTGTAACTTTTTCCAGCGTTGGGTATTCTTCAAGGTGGAAGAGCGCAAGACTGATAACAACAGCACTCGATTGTATGACCGTAAGGATGCTCGATTTAGAGTCAAATAGGAGCTACGTTATTAGTTATGGTTATAGCCAAATCCTGAGATAGCTTACCGCGTAGTTTTCTGACAGCATGCTTGTTTGTTTGAGAAAGTCAAACCACTTTTCAACAAAACTTGAGGTGACCAGGCTACCGCCCAAAATCAAACGCCAAAGCAGATCAAGAAGCTTATCCTCTTCGAGAAGCACTTGTCGAGCCATATACGTTATTAGAGTCTCATCTGAGCAAAGTCGTATCGAATCTAAGCAGCGTTTTTGAATTGATGCCAACGTTTTGTCCATAAACTCTTTGTCAACCTGAATATCGACGGCGTATTTGCGTGCAATCTCATGTTTATTCGAAGCAAGATCGCGTCGTAATCTGAACAGTTCGCCCACTATCTGAATAAGGTACCGCCGTTCTGAATAATAATGCATGACAAGGTCTCTCAGCCGGCTGTCGGAGGGTAATATTTTCAACTTCTCGAACCGTACCACTATTCGCAGAGCTTGAACCTCGTCGAGATGTACAGTTTCACTCAGCTGTTTAGCGTCTGATCTTATGCTTGCAGTTATGTTAAAGTCCTGACCGTCAATTTTAATTTTGTCTTTCTTAATTTGCTGAAGTGATTCTGCAGACGGCGGATCAAATGGATCGTAACATTTTTTTAGCGCGTTTAGATTTGCTTTCAGGAACAAGTCCAAAGCACGAAATGTTGACTCATCGGACTTTGATGCCAGACAATAGAAAGCTGCTTTAAACGTCCTGTAGCGTATTAGCATTTTTGTACGAACAATCAAACAAAAGCTTTTCTTACATAGTAGCTGATCCAGGTAGGTTCGAAACAAACGAGGCTACCGGCGCCATTTTCGCGACCAATCGGTATATCTCAGAATTCTAAGACAACCTCAATAAAACAAATATCGACTGCTAAGGTACAGGCATCCAGTAGTACCAAAGCTGTGCTTTTATATCGGTTTCCTATCTATGTTATACCTAACAGACCTTCATTGAAAGATGAACAGAGGTGTGTGTACGAACTAGATGAAAGCGCGATTACCAGCCACAGAGCAGAGCTGCACCGCCACAGACATAGTGGCACAGGATATTTTACCACCGAGGCGAATCCTATGGTTCAACAAAACTACGATTGAACTGTCAACGACAGAGATTGAGAGGATAAAAAATGGTCTCCGGAAAAAATGTTCTGGTAAAAATATGCGGTACGCGAACAACAGAGTCTGCAAGCGTATCGTGTGAAGCGGGTGCTGACATGGTTGGCATGATTATGGTACCAGGCTTGAAGAGATCAGTGGACATAACGACTGCCAGAGCAATCGCAGATACCGTGCACAAGTATAGGAAAGGCCGAAAGGTGCATGGTCAAAACACTTCTGAAAACTGGTTTGTGAAGCATATCGATGATATCAAAAGAAATGGGCCATTTGTTGTCGGCGTCTTTAGAAACCAACCTCTTGAAGATGTTATAAGGATACAGCGAGAAGCTGATCTTGACTTCGTCCAACTGCATGGAAATGAACCCATAGAGTGGTGCTCGCTAATTCCAGTACCAGTTATCAAGAAATTTTCTTCCAAGCACGAAGATGTGCACAAGCCTGGTCATCATGCTGTGTCGTTGATTGATGGTGCTGGCGGCGAAGGGAAAAGGGTAGACTGGGAAGATCTGCCTGAAACTGGTGTATTCATTCTGGCCGGAGGGCTTACTGTTGAAAATGTGGGAGATGTTGTTTTGCTTGATAATGTACGAGGAGTCGATGTATCAAGTGGAGTCGAATCAGATGGTAAACATGACCATGACTTGATTCGGGCTTTCATTCAAAATGCTCGCCGAGAAGACTTGAGTTAATGAAGACTTTATAAAAAAAACTCTTTATTCAAAAAAAACAATTTAACACACTTCGCTTAAAAACCCAAATGCTGTCGCACTGGATAGCAGCCTAAGGTACTTTAATTGTTGTCATGTTGTTGTTACCCACGATCAGAGCAGCCACGTTAGCACCCGCCAGGCTGCTCGTTTCCATCGTGCTGATAAATGATTCCATTCCATTCAGATACCAGAGCCCATTGTCTAGTTGGAACTTCTCGAAACTGTCGACTGGCGGAAGCAACGGATACGGGTTCCAAATTTTTTCGTATATCCATGTAAATTCAGCTCCATCCGCAAAGAGCAATGACCTGAATTGTGGTGTGATTTTTGTCATTGAAAAAATTTTATACACATATTCCTTGGTCTCTGGAATATATCTGACGATACTAATAGAGTTGAACAAAGGTGGAGTATGATCGTCGCTGTCTGACGGTAGTGTGGTAAGCACAAAAGTTGGTACAGCATTGGCACCTTCAAGGTTAAAGTATGTCGGTGATAGTTTTTTGGTCGATGCAATAAAAGTGACGTAGAGTGTGACGTACGGCACATCTTTAATCATACTGGGTATCCCAGATATAGCTGTCTGGTAGTATGGAGCTGCAATGACTACTTGATCGAAAGTCTCTGTAGTGCTGTTGGCTGTGATAATCCAAGCGCCAGTATCTGACTGTAATATGGAGCTAACTTCGGTGTTCAACTTTATTGCAGCTCCGGAGGCTTTAGCAAATCCTTCGAATATCTGCCAGTTGCCTCCTTCAATTTGCATGGTACCATCAGCGGCAAGGCAAACCAAACCTTCAAGCGCATGTATTTCGCGCGCATTTTGAGCATAGTTTACTCGAGTTGAAGCTTGGATTAAGTGCTCTAGATAAAGTTTGTCAATTCCTTGGTCAAGAAGGTATCGATATGCTGTTGCGTTAGTGAGATTGATGAGATCAGTCTCAACGGAAGCTTGAGTGAGATCTTTAAAGGGGAAGAAATCAGCGTCGTAAAATTTCAGGAAAGTATTGATTGTCCGTCTCGTAGCTCTGTATGCCTTAATCGGAGCCATTCCATAACGATAGAGAATTTGAGGAATTGTCTTCCAGGAGCTGCCCGATGTAAATTGGAAAACAAACGACTTCCCGTTCCAAATACCTATAGAATCGGCCATCTTGGATCCGTCTTCTTTGTTGAGGCGTCCCACGCTACTGGACTTTACATTCAATCCAAAGGTTTCTGCAGCTTTGACTAAATTTCTGTTGTCCTTTACAAAAACGCTTGCCCCCAGTTCAACAGGCCACCGCGGGTCGTTGTGAACATTGACAGTTGTACTGCGACCCCCAATGTAATCACTCCGCTCAAAAATTGTCACGTCATAACTAAAGTTCGAGTATTTTTGTAGATAGTATGCAGCAGAAGTTCCACCTGATCCGGCTCCTGCAATAAAGGTCATTATGCTAGTTCTTAAACAGTTCCACAGAGACAAACCTATAATTGCGATTTTCTCGCGGCGGTCATCACCAGCTTGAGAAAGTTGAAAAGCTTTCTGGTCAGCGATAGAGAGACTGCATAGAATTAGCAACAGCAAAGAAAATTGTAAGTTCATCTTGGTCTATTCTTCAGTCTGGATCACCGTTACCGATCTATGTAATCGAACGACATCAGCCGCTAGAGAGGTGCCGCTTGGGAGGTGCCGCATTTTTAGCATTTTTAAGGGGTCGATCGATGACTTCGATATAAGCGACCACAAGCGGGAGCACATACAGCAGCAGATAATTGATCAATTTCACGAAAAGTTTATTTTTTTACAACACTAAAGGTCTATAATATTTCAAAGTATAGTCTGAGTTTCATCGTATTAGACTTCACAAAAGTTTCTCAATTCTAGAGATCTGGTCAAGAATTGCGCTCCTAGACGTTCCACCGATAGCCGACCGTCTTTCAACACTCTTCTCGTAGTCAAAAACTTCCGCCTTTACATCTTCCCCAAATCGAGAATCGACACTCTGGAGCTGTTCTAAGCTAAGTTTGTCGATTCCTCCAGCCTTTGTGACTTCCGACAATCTGACAACTTCGCCAGAAATATGGTGAGTCTCACGGAATGGAACACCCTTGCGAACAAGGTAATCAGCAAGATCAGTGGCAAGCATATCGGGCGTAAGAGCTGCTAGCATCTTTTCCTTATTGACAGAGAGTGTAGACAAAACACCGGTAGCGATAGAAATCGAGTGGTTCACTGTGACTAATACATCAAAAAGAGGCTCTTTGTCCTCCTGAAGATCCTTATCATATGTCGACGGCACGGCTTTAAGAGTCATCATAAAGCCAGCGAGCGAACCAAACACGCGACCAGATTTCCCTCTAAGAAGCTCTAAACTGTCAGGGTTCTTTTTTTGCGGCATTAGACTGGACCCGGTCGAGTACGCATCCGCCAGATCAATGAACCCAAACTCAGCAGTGGAGTATATAATCATGTCTTCTGAGAATCTAGAAATATGGTTCATGAAGAGAGATCCCCAGAACATAGTCTCAACAACAAAATCGCGGTCAGACACAGCTGTGAGAGAATTGGGCACGACACCATTAAAACCAAGCTCGGAAGCTAAGAATTCACGGTCTATACCGTAAGGGTGTCCAGCAAGAGCACCAGATCCAAGAGGGCAGTAATTGAGTCGTTCAATAAGCTGCTCGAGTCTCTGAAGATCGGCAGAGAGATATGTAGCATATGACAAAAGCCAATGCGACCATCTAATTGGCTGAGCACGTTGTAAATGAGTGTATCCTGGCATAAGTATGTCAATCTCAACTTTAGCCCGTTTTATGAAGACAGTTAGAAGTTCACCCAACAGACCCTTGATTTCTGCCAACTTTTCGCGCACGTACATGCGCATGTCGGTAGCAACCTGGTCATTCCTGCTTCGTCCAGTGTGAACTTTACCGGCAATACCACGTCCGATGATTTCACCCAACCGTCGCTCATTAGCAGTGTGGATATCCTCGTCGTCAGGCTGTCGTTCAAATGTTCCAGCTTCCCATTCCTTAAGAACTTCGCCCAATCCCCTGTGTACTTCGGCTAACTCATGATCAGTCAGTAGCCCAAGCTTCTGTAGACCAGCAGTGTAAACACGAGTTCCCTCAATGTCAGCAGCATACATCTTCCAATCATAAGGGAGGGATGCATTGTACAAGGACATTAGCGGGTCCAATCCTCCTGTCGGTGGTTAATAAAATCAATTCTCGAAATACCTAGTTGCTCTAGATTACCTGTAAATCGTCCACCCCAGAGGGACTTGAAGCTTTCTTGCTGTGATGCCATATCAGATGACAAATCTTGTATAGTCTGGCCTATGATAAATCTTTGAGTGAATATCTATAGATCTGTGCTTGCAGCATTGATAAAACGTGGATAAAATAAATTAGTCGAACAAATTTTTTGAAGCCGCACTTAAAAGGGGCTTGTAGTTTAAGATAGACGATATTCGTACTACGGCTGGCTACATTAGACTGGAATTCCAATAGAATTGACTCAATTTGACAGATATATTTTACCTGTAACTATACAAAATATCATCTGACTGTAGTGCTAACCAGCCGATGTGTCGTATACTTCTTGCTGAAAAAAATCTCTCCGTATGTAGTGGCTCCATGTCTAGGACGATTTTTGTGTCCCCTCGGAAATTTAAACTCCTATTAGATCCCCAGTGAATAGCGATAGCAAATGAGTTATGATGCAACCATTTGTGAAGTCTCTCGCGATTTGAACAAAAAATGGCTCTAAGTGAAGAACTTCAGCTTTTTAAAGCGGTGTATTTATATCATTTGTCAATTAAGGAGTTCTACTTCCGGGCATCCTCCTTCACCACCACCTTCTTCTTCTTTACATGGTTTGCCGTCATAGTATTCATCAGTATTCACCACGGTAGCATGAAACACGATTTCACGCTGGTAAGACCAGCACGAAATATCTACCGGATTGTAGGCTGACTCGTATTTAGGTTGACAAGCTGTGGGGTTTGATTCCAGTTGCCGCTACATTAAATGCTATCGTTCACGAATATCTACTAACAGGAGTGATATCGTGGAGGTGTGTATACTACTTGGGTTTGCAACTTGTTTGGTGTGGCCACATGACGGTAGGATTTCTCGAGAGAGGTGGATATGTGCCAGGAAATCAAGATCACCGATGGGGGCCTACAAAAGCTGGTATGAACAACTGGCAATTGTTTATCTTCGGCATCGGATTTGTAGCTATCTGGGAACCACTTATGCTTATAAGTGTGGCACAGCCAGTCAGCATTCTACTTGAATGCGAAACCGGGGATATTTCACTCGCGGATTACGTCTTCTTGCTTCTTGTCTGTGCAGTAACTTATGCAGAAATTTATTGTGATGATATACAGCAGAGTTTCCAGCATGCTAAATTGGAGTTTAAAATTTCCCAAGTGGTTGCTAAAGGCTATAGTAAAGAAGAGCTTGAAATTGGGTTTTGCACCAAAGGTCCATATGCATATTCAAGGGTAAGTAATCTCTATTGCAAATAATGTCCAGGCTAATAATTTAGCATCCCAATCTCGTGTGCGAGCAACTGATCTGGATAGTTCCTTATATCTGGGGAGCCTATTCTAGTGGAAGTCCCATAAATTGGAGCGCATGCGGCACGTTTGCCTTTGTTGCATTCACGTTTCCTTCGACAGTAAAGACTGAGTCCATATCGGTAACAAAATATCCTTTGTACAAGCAATACCAAACGGCTGTCGGTAGATTGTATCCAATTCCCACTTATAGCTGGTCGTATTCAGCTAGTGGATTGAAAAGAGACTAATGTAGAGTAATTAAAAAATAATATACAAACAAACCACGAAAATGTTCATGCTAGTCATTGTAAGTCATTGTAGCGCAACAGTATCAACTTTCTAATGCAGTAGCAGCAGCGCTGGGACTCTGGGTCTCGTCCTTGACGGCATCTTGTGACGGAGATGGCGTCGGCGACGGTGATTTATATCGACCAACTCGTAACCATTTGGCATACATATCGTCCATTAACATTTGGGCTATATCTGAATGCCGTACATCTTGTCGGAACTGAGGATTCTGGAGTAGTGAAAGGACGTGAAGACAGTCTGGATAACTGCTAAGTTAGCCAGAGTGAGACATCTCACAGAGTAGCTATTACTAACATCAAGTACTTTGTATACTTCGGAATGCGCCAATATTCCAAATAGTTTAAATAGTTAATAAACTTTTCGTCTTCTAAGTAATTGTTCTGAGCTAAAAAGTTCACATATTGCGGATTGGCCAGAGATTGCACGAACTGTGATTAATTAGCTTTGTCAGTTAGTCGTCATCGGGTACCATTTACCTCTAACTCAACCTCGAACCGTGTCGGTGGAAGCTCCTCAACTGGACTGTCCTGTAATTCATGTAAATTTGGCTTTGTGTTCATATTATGGTGAATAAGTCAGCTGTATACTGCAGGGCTTGTGCGTTATTGAATCGAATCGATCAATTACGCGATGTGAATTTTGTGTTCACTTCTTTGCGGCGCTTCAGCTGAGAATTTCCGTTAATGGTATCTGTCGATCCCAAACAGTCCCGTCTAGTTGCAACAGCATACATATTCTAGGAACTAGCATCACGTCTACTAGCATATTTGTGTTAATCAGCAGATATCCAGCATTAAGAACGACTTACTGTCTTTGGCAATCTTAGGTCAGACTGTGAGCACAGGTCCTGCCAGCATGTCCAGTCCACAACTAAGTACAACCGCTCCTCCTGCTTATACGGACCTACCAGAACAAGAGATCTCACAGGAAGAACACCAAAGTATCGGTTCTTTGCCGAGACAGTACACAGATAATATAGATGGAGATGCTGCTGATGCCCTAGCTCATTCGGCCACTGCCCTCTCCCCTCTGAACACAGCGCTCCACATGGGACCTCTGACACCACCTCAATCACCGCCTCCTGTAGAGCATAGGAGATATATCAAGGGAATCTTTTCACTCGAGGAACTTCTTATTTTTTTAGTCTACCCGTGTACGATCATGTTAGGTAGCCTTGTGTCCTTGGTTAATATGCCTCGGAGCTATTTCGGTCACAAGCACAACTTCTTCAACATCTTCTTTGTAAAGAACGGCTGGTTTTGGACTACAATTGTATACACAATTCATGCAACCAGGTTAAGGATAACGAGTCCACGTGGGCTTTTCGTCAGATATTTTATTGCGAGTGTTTGGTGGTTTTTATTTACGCAATGGTTCGTTGGACCACCTCTTATGGATCGCATTTTCATTGGAACTGGCGGTGTATGCCTTGTAGGCAACGACGACAGTGAAGATGTGAAAGAGACTTTCAGTTCTATTGGCTGTAGACACGCAAAAGGGCAATGGTCGGGTGGCCACGATATCAGTGGTCATGCTTTCTTGTTGACTCATGCAAGCATGCTTCTGTGGTATGAGGTTCTCCCGGTTATGACACAAGGCGGATCTCTTGCACGTGAAATGAATACAAAAGTAAGCTGATCTGCATTTGGTATTTTGATCGCAGTACGTGAGCTAATATCTAGTTTGTCTTTTCGCTTCTAACGCTTTGGTGGTGGATGCTTCTCATGACCGGCATTTACTTCCATACTCTCCAAGAAAAGGTATGCTTAATTCACGAAGTGATTATATCTCTGAAAAATATCTACGTCATATGACGCTTTAGCTAACTCTTCTTATAGCTAACTGGATGGTTGTTTGGGTTGTTCACCTGGGCACTAGTGTATATCGTGGCGCCCAGGTTTCATGCGCTCAAGCGTATTGTCGGCGTTCCAGGAGTCTAATGCGTAATGAAAATGAACGATAAATGAGATGACTTCTACATATATGTATGTCTTGAAATTAGATATATTGCCAGGCGAAAGTAGATGTCCCCATAGAATACAAATGGTAGAGTCGATGTGCAATACGGGTTAGGGCAGCTCTCGTTCTTGTGCGGCTCTGGGCGTCGAGGTTTCCGTTCTGTTCTTTGATCGATTTATTTTAGCGAGTCTACAGAAGACTTTATGTGCTCTCCTACGTAACGTTGAACCTCATTAAAGAACTGTCCATAACGTGCTTACCAATAGAAGTGACTCTGAAAGCTGCTTGGAACAAAGCATACTTGTGGGAATTCTATTTAGGCTCTGTGAGCCTCAGTTTTTGTTTACCAATTCGACTTCGTAAGGCACGTGAAGGGGTATCTTCAGCGACTAATCATATTGTTTTTTTGCGACTCTCTATATAATTCGCAAAGTTGGGCTTGATATCCTGTGAAATGTCAGACGACGTAATTATGGAGGCAACTCCTGCTCCAGAAATGAGTGCTGAGGAGTACAAAGAGCAAGGAAATGTTTACTATAAATCAGCACAATTTGATCGTGCTATTGAGCAATACACGAACGCTATCAATACAGATCCACAAAATCCTGTTTACCGGGGAAATAGAGCATTGGCATACAAGCAACAAGGTCAATTAGCGAGGGCTCTGGAAGACAGCGCGGTGGGATTAAAGCTGAGTGAAGCCAACCCCGATTTGTATGGTGCCAATATCAGAAAGAGTCTGTTAAGAATTGGTCAGATTCAGACGCTGCTTGGAAAATATGAAGATGCCATATCTACATTCTCTCGCATGGACCCTTCCCCATCCGAAGGAGATACGCGCACCACGCGAGAGATGGCCCAATACATGAATCAGGCTAAAACTATGGCAGCTGGTGGCAATGCGAAGTTGGCTCTTCACAACTTGGGTGGGGCCGAAAGGCTACTTGGAATTGGGGTTTCACCACCACGAGAATGGCTGTTATTTAAAGGAGATTTGCTTATTCGCGACGGCAATCCTGATCAAGCTGCCTCTCTTGCCGTCAGCCTCCTCCGCGATGACAGACAGGATTCCGATGCCTTGACACTTCGAGGTCGAGTATTATACGCACAAGGCGAGAACACGTCAGCGGCCAGTCACTTTTCTGAGGCATTACGCGTTGATCCTGATCACAAAGAAGCAAGAACAATGCTTAAGCTCTCAAGAGAAGTGGAGAAGAAGAAAAATGCTGGCAATGAAGCGTTCAAGCGTGGTGATAATGCGGCTGCTCTGCTTCTTTATACTGGTGCGCTTGAAATTGATCCTACTAACAAAATAACTAACTCCAAGCTCTACTCAAATCGTGCTACGGTCAACGTCAAACTTGGAAAATTTGATGAAGCCATAGCAGATTGCGATGCCGCCTTGGACATCGATCCTGATTTTATCAAAGTCCGCCGTACGAAGGCCCGAGCACTTGGTCAGCTTGAGAAATGGAATGAAGCTGTACAGGAATTCCAAAAGGCAGTAGAGGCTGATCCGTCAGATTCTAAATTACGATCCGAGCTCAAGGAGGCTGAGCTTGAGGTTAAGAAGGCGTCCAGAAAAGACTACTACAAGATCTTAGGGGTTGTTAAAACCGCTGACGAGGTTGAAATTAAAAAAGCGTACCGGAAAATGGCATTGCTCTATCACCCAGACAAAAATCCTGATGACCCATCTGCGCATGAAAAATTCAAGGATGTCGGCGAAGCCTATGAAATTCTGTCAGACAGTCAGAAACGGGCTCGATATGATTCAGGTGCTGATCTCCAGGGTGATGATGGGTTTGGAGGTGGATTTGGTGGCTTTGGCGGTGGTGGTGCAGAGGTCGATCCATCTGTGTTTTTCCAGATGTTTGGCCAAGGAGGAGGCGGTGGCCACTCATTTCATCAGGGATTTCCTGGCGGGGCAAGCTCCTTTTCTTATGGAGATCAAAGTGGTGGATTTGGTGGAGATTTCCCTGGTGGAGGATTTCCCGGCGGAGGATTCCCCGGCGGAGGATTCCCCGGTGGCCAAGGTGGTGGTCGAAGACGTGGTCAAGGAGGGTTCTACAGTTAAGAAGATATACTTGACTGTATGGGATTCAAAATCTCGTGGTTTTTGAATGGCTCTTGTTAATGACCAAGAGGGCCTGTAGATTGTACAGAGTTTTATAGATTGTATTTAGTGCAAAATCATTATATGCCGTTGGACAAAGGCTCAGGCAGAAGCCGTTACGGTATTGAGCCTCAGTCCTGACATCATTTTACGGAGTTATTTATAAAAAGAACAATTTTTATAGCAATGCCACGCATTGCGCCCGTGCGAACTGTTCTTGGTATCGCGAATTAAGCGTGGCGAGAGGGCTGCGCAAAGAGGCTTTGCTGTAGCTTAGCAACTCCGCGGGGCTATGGCAATGATGTGTACTGGAGCTTAACAAGCAATTGATGAAAAATTGGCTGCTTTGAAAATCACAGCTGTTTGGCTACCAACGTCATTATATTTTATATAAGCAGAGACAGCACAGACTACATAAGAGCTGGCTCTGCCGAATGCCGATATTTGTGCCACATGCGGATCTTGGACAACAACGCGTATACTATAAAGTAGAACTGAAATGGACAGTCCAGCATCTACAAGCCATACCAGATTGCCTCCATGCCTGAAATATCACATCTTCAAGAACGGTAAAAATGATTTCAGACTGACCACAAATCCTGATTTGAAACACATCGATGATCCTGTCGGTCCAAGCTACTACGCACGAGTCTTAAAGTCGAATCTAGATGTTACAGACGAAGACTACGATGCTTCGTTTTCAGTCGTGTTAATGGTAGACTCCTTTGACAACTCTGTGGGGAGTAACGGGCCATCTCCAGTAGCTTTACATGGCGAAACTTCAAAGCTCACAGTCAATAACGAGCAGTTCAATTTGATACCGATTGTACATATTCAGAGACTAGATGGAGAAAGCACCATACTGCTCCAAGTTCTTGGTGATAACGGTCAATTGGAATGGCAAGGTGCACTTTATCTCAAAGTCAGTCCTTACAGAAACAAGTACAATTTCTTATTTGTTGATCCATGGAACGAAAAATGGGAGTTGCTAGGCAAGGACAATATCAGAGTAAGTCTCAACTGAAACCTCAACATTTAGCTTCAAATATTGATATATCAAGTGCGTATCTTCATCTCATATCGACCCAGTAACGAAGTTCGAGACTGGAATTTTTTCGGATAAGAAAGTCGGGAAGCTTACTTTAGAGAGACCGGCATTAAGAATGCTAGATTTGATGATCGCAATGCATGTCGCCGTGCATATTTTTTGGACTGTTGAGAAGACGCCAGCAAAACTGACTGCAGTCGCAACTGGCATTGAAAATACTGCCTCTACTCTTGCAACAGCCGCAGCTTCACTACAACGACATAATGACAAGGCCAGATTAGCCAGAAGTTCTAAAGGAAAAGGATTGGCATTGTTTTCCAAGCAAAAATCCAAACATTCAAGGAAAGATGAAGTAGGGAGTGCAGTTGATTCTACTGCCCTTGCCATTTATACAGTTGCTGCTCCAGTACCGACTGAGTATAACTATCTGCAACAAGAGGCTGTGGGACTCTAATTCAGCCAAACGGTCAGAGATCAAAAGTCTGTTTCGAGACACAAATCAGGTGAAATATTGAGATCACAAAGTTAAACACTACACATGGACTCGCTCTGCAATGCTTTCGAGTAAGATTAAGTCTCTCATGCATTAACGCGTATATGTACTATAGACATTTCGGCCTGAGAAGCAGGTTAATAAGAGACGGCCTAACTTTGGAGTGTACTTATCACAGACAGTTGTTCTCTCCAGCCTATGGACTGATACGCAGCTTTAAGTCAAGCCGCGCATCAAAAACGAGCTCAACGATGCACGGAAATCGGCGTGATAAGAGCTCAAGGGCCGGTGAACCTCATATGGAAGAGTTTTTTTAGTTCAAGCACCGGAGAAGATGATGATAAGATGGGTTTTAACGCTGGGGCAATATGGCGTAGAATCATGCATTAGGGTGTTCAAGAACGAGCCTTAAGTTTGGAGTTGGACTTGCGTTTTAGTGATGAATTTTCTTCCATTCTCCTGATAATATAATATACATCCTACGAATAATTATGTACGAGTTCTTTTGAGTCGTTGACTATTCCTCATGCCATTTTCCGAATTTTGAGTAATCGCTGTACAATGTGCGGAAAATAGCACGACCTGGAACATCCAACGCAGCATTAACAACGTGAAGTTCTTTCTGACCCATCATTTCCATCACCGTGTACAAGCCTAGCATAAGCTGAGATCGTGTTGCCACATCAAATTCGTAATTGAGAGAAATGTAGCAGTATTCGGTGATCAAGAAAGGAGCATGCTTAGACAGTGCTCTGCGTGTAGAGCTTGATGTTGAAGAGAGCGCAAATCCGTTATTGTTTTGGTTCTTGTGACGTTTGAGTGATCGCGCATTTGGCTTAAGATGTGATGGCTCACATAGATTTGAAAGTAGACGGGAGTACACTAGTGCGCAGTCAACAGAACAGCATTGTCCGTGCGGAATCCATGACACCTGTTTAAGAGGCTCCCGCTGTCGTTTTGATCTGACTACTGCATATGTCCTGCAGAGACCGTACATCAAGTTCTCCAATAGCAGGATAATCAGATTGTGATACCCTCTCAAATACTTGTAGTAAGATATGAGAAGAGTGGACGTTAGTGAGCATAAAGCTTTGTAGACATTGTCCACATCATACTCGTCTGAAAATTTCGGTCCGACTTTAGAAGTAGCACGTGCAAGGAATACTAGAATTTGCTCAAATGTAAAATGCGGGATCAAAACCGGCTTCTCGCGAGCAACCTTCTCCAGTAACCGTACTAGTTGCAGAAATGAGCGAGCGGATGTCATCTGATTGACATCCATGACTGAACAAGATACTATGACTAGCACGGTCTCCATAGTAAAAGTAATAGTATCTCCTCCCGGCGCCACTAAAATGCATGCAAGAGCATCAATATAGTCCGCATTATCCACAGATTGGCAAGATATAGAGCTCTCGACAAGACAAGAGACAATCTCTTCGTAAATCTCTGAATTCCACAAAGAGGCCGCTTGCTTCAGCATATCCAATAAAGGCTTTGTGTCGAAATTACCTAGATGCGATAAGGCGATATAAAAGGATACTAAATTATATGCCGATTTGACAGTCCAGCCACTATTTTCAGCAGTATTGAGGTAGAGTCTGAACATCCCCTGGATGACACTAGCAAGCGGCACTTGATATTTAGGCTTCGTTGCAAGCTCGCAGTCCATAGTGGCGCATGGTATCGCTCTCATGAGTGACTTAAACGAGGACATAATGTCAACATTTTCTATGATGCCGATAAGGTCTTGCAAAGCGGCAATGCAAGTTACATGAATGCTTTGTATACCATTTGTAGACACAGAAAGCTTATCAACCATGACACGCTGCGCAATAGTACACTGTTGTTTCAGATCACTCGTGGGTCCCGTTTCAAGCCTAAATAAGTACTTTGCTGAGATACTGAACGACCGAATCGCTCCTGGTGTAGCTCGCGACTTGCTCAATGCCTCAAATGATAGAGAGTTGAGTCGCTTTAAATATTCCAGCCCACTGTCTTGAGACTCTGCAGATGCATGACCACATACTAAGGCGATAATATCGGCTGTGACCTCGTTCGCTTCAAAATCAGAACTATCCAGCTGCTCGATGAGATAAAATAATTTCTCAGCATTCTTCTGGATCACAGCTGACATCAAAGGAATTTCAAGAAGCTTTCTCACAACCAAACTGATAGCTGACAGTGGCATATCCTGTTTTCCTACTTTTTCGTTAAGTGAATTGAGAATCCACTCTCTATGTGACTTTCTAAAGCATGAAAGTGGAAACAGATCTAGGCTTTGGACGACACGTTGAATTTCGACCAGACTACTAGACTCATCAATTTTAGCGATGATGTGACGTAGTACTGCATCACATATCTTCGCTTGTTCGTATAACAGCGAGCTGGATACAAGCTTAGTCCATATTTGCTGCGCGCTACTATCTTGGCAAGTTATAAATCGACCTAGAACTTCGACAAGTCTTTTAATTTGATCTGTATTAAAACGATGTCTATGAAGTTAGCAGAAAGACAGTTTTTAAAGTCATGATATGAAAAAAAACTCACTCTAACAGTATTAGCCACCTATCAATTATGGACTGGCAAAGCGCCGTACGAAGATTTCGCTTGTCGATATTGCAAGCCTGAGAATCCCAGCCTTTTAGCTTTGACTTCGATTCCAAAATATCAAGAACGAAATCAGAGAGCTTAGAGAAACTAGATGGGTTACCGAATTCAGCAAAGCGTAGTAGAATTTGAAGTCCGAAGAAGACTATTCGCTTATCCTCCAGCTTTTTAAAAGATTTGAACGCATGTTCCAAAATATCTTCCCAGCTTCGAATTTTTGTGACACGCTTGACTATTTCTCTGTCTAGGGATAGAATTAAGTATCGAAGTCTGTACGCCAAGTAATCGCCCTCCAGAGCTAAAGATTTCTCATAAATGTTTGCTAACTGCTCAATAACCGTTGAAGACAGTGGATCGTTGAAGTTATAGATTCCTACCGTAAAGGCTATCAGTGGAAGCAGGTCACTTGATTTCAGATCGTCTGAACCGTTTGATAAAAACTCAGAGAGTCCCAGGGTAATATTATAGATCGACCCTGCACGTACCATTTGATCAGCCACAACATTTGCTAATCTATCACTGACAAGAATTGATTTCTCATGACATGTCGACGATATAGATTGTCTCCAAATAGTAATAAAGTTGTGTAGGGTTCTGAGCTTGGAGTACGTCCGAACTAGCTTTTCGACAAAAATTGATATCTCTTTTGTGGATGGCCGGTCTCTCAGCTTTGGAATTATAGCGTCAGATACGCGTTCTATGACTGTGTTATGATCTTTGTCAAGAATGATGGCTGTGAGAGCCCAGTTTTCGTAATTTTGAGCTTGAAGCGCCGTCTCCATTGCCTTCGTCGATATCGTAATGTTGTAGTTTTGTGATTCTGCTACAACGTAGGAAGCATTTTTCACAGAAAAGCCAATGAAGTCTTGACATAAAATCGGCATAAGATCTTTTTGCCGAGTCTTGTTCAATTTAGACAGTCCCAGACCAAGTACATGCGATAGAAATGTACCATCATCCTGGGCAGACTCGACTCGTTTTAAAATATTGAAGAAAAATCTAAATTGGTCATCACTCTGGTGTTCTCTGAGAACTGAGGGGCTGAATAACAAGTCAGATATCAAATCACCCAAGTGGCTTTTAAGGTATTCACTTTCTGTTGTTTTGAATATCGTAAGGCACTTGGCCAATCCGCTCTCTCCAAACGTTTCGGACGCCTTCTTTAAAGATACAGTTCCATACATGGAGACTTTGTAGACATTCACAATGATCTCATGACCACCAGGAGATAATTTCTCACCATATAAACCAACCAAATCTAGGTACGAGAGAAAGAATGGCACAAGTCCATCAATTGGATAGCGGATCCATACACCAGACGTTTGAATCAAACTGCACGCGTCAAGAACTGCCGACAAAAGTTCCCAACTGCTTGATAGGTTATTTCGTGCCAACGTCAACAGTTCAACCAGCGTTTCTTTTAATAGCTCGGCGAAGTTGTTTCTCTGGTACACTTGAGTACGAAAATCTGAATCCACCGATTGCCATAACCGTATAAAAAGTTTCCAGAACTGGGGACTGAAGATCAGTCAGTTATTAAGTAACATAAATTTAAGCATCGCTCTTACATTTTTCTTCCTAAGCCACTTCTGTCAAACCACCATTCCAGAATTACATTCTCTTTCACAGGGAAGAACAGACTCTGAGAATGCCGCCCATCAAGAAGATTAGACGCGAACTCAACTAAAGGAGTTAGATCTTTGACCTTAGATCTCAGTAGCCTAGTAGCAGCCTCTGATGTCGCTATCTGGGCGTCTGAAGACGCCATTTCGAGACTGGCTGCCTAAAATTCTGATTACTGAGCCTTTGTTGACTGTTATTTGTGCATTGCAGCTCGATTGGCTTGTTCTCTCATCGTTGGGACTTTCCTCAAAAATTTATCCTAGATGCGCTTACTGCAAATTCCCTGAACGCTAAGGTACTTCTAAAACTGCGCGGCTCAACTTTGTTTACTTCCACTATTGTCCCAAAGGCCTGCACACATTTCAGGTAAACACAAGTCTAGCTCACAGAGACCAATATCGTTTTTGAAGCTAGACAAGAATGCAGTGCGAGCATGGAGAAGCACGTGCATATAGATCTCCTGCTCCACTGTGGACCACAGCCAAATGTCTCCGCGTAATTCGGCCTCTCCATGCCAAACTGAATCATCTTCAGCATCTATACGAGCATACGCCATCACTTCGACCCCATCAGTCTAGCTATTCCGCATTAATCTCAAGCAGAGCTTCGAACAAAAGAGTACTTCAGAAGTACTCTAATAAAGTGCCTCACCCACGAAGGCTTCGAGAAGACTTTCTAGACGATAAGGATGATATTCCTATTACATCAGATGAGATGCTGTTGGCAATGCGGGGAAAGGTCAACCATGAAGTTTTCAGGGCATTCCAGTCGATTTATCAGACATTTAGCCATTTCGTAATTCACTCTTATGATGCTCCTATATCTCTTTCTCAAATAAGCGCTGTAAAGCTTGGCAATTGCATTGCATTGACTCTCGATAGCTTTAGTGAAGACGAGTGGTATGACTGCATAGAGGTGCTGAAACCTTATAAGCGATATATTGCAATGGGACATGGTATATCTTTGGTAGCACAAGAATCAGATGTCATCAGTCCATTGATGCCTTGCATCATAACACGCTGTATAGAAGCCGAGGCTTTCGATATGGTAATACATAAATGTTTTTTTTTCAATCCACCGAATTGATTGCTCACCGTTCTAGGCACAATTTTTATTTCAGGTCTACGTGGAGAAATTGGATCCTCAGTTAATGCTTGAAAATGTTGATATATTTATATGTCTTGCAGAGTCTAGTCGCTTTGGATCTATGCCGATGCTCAGTTATATTACACCGAAGCTGTCATGTGAGTTGATGCTGCACTCCAAATTCATCACAGCCATCGAATTAGTGACATCGAGATTTCAAGATGACAGTGAATCAGATGTGAAGCAATTGGAAACGTTTGTATTGAATGCGTTCTCAACGGCAAGGAAAGACTGCCGACATAAGCCAAATCCGAACCACAAGGAATTAGAGAGTGTGCTAATCAGGTTGACCGCCATTCTATTTCAGCGTCTTGACAATATCGAGGATAGGCAAATTTCAAAACTGCTGCGGGCAATAGGAAGTAAACGATTCAAGAATGCCCAAAAATTTGTTTTTGTGCTTCAATGCTTGATCTCTGGACCCAGTCAAGCATTTATATCCTCATTTGATAAACCATCTGCTTATGTGCTCGACCAGAGTTTGAGAGCCGCTCTTCAGCGATCTCTTACAGACTTTGATTCTCAGATCAAACCGGTTGTTGGTGCAATTTTGCCTAGTGAACCTAGATTTGCATATTTATTGGCTAAATTCCTATCCGCTGAGTCTTCAGAGTCGTCAGTGTCCCAATGGTTATCAGCAGTTGACAAAGAAGCCGCGGATAATTATCAGATGGCTACATTACAAAACGTTGATTCTCTTGAGGAATGGGCCAACCATAACTTGGAATGCAACGATAGCTTAAGCAGCGATGGTGTGTACAGCGAGGATGAACTTATTCACGCAGATGCTGAGAAGATAGTCAATGTCAAGGACCATTCTTTACCTGTCATTAAACGTCGGCCCAAAGCGACTGTCATGTCTCCGGAAGAGTTTGATTGTCGAGTGGATTCTCCTTGCTCAGCTATGAGACGGATTACGCCCGCCTCGACTATGAGAATGAAACGGCAAATTTTTCGGCTCGTTTCGTCTGGACAGCCCACACTGAGAGAATTCTCCCCCGATACCGAGCTTAGAAAGCCAGTTGATGATTATGACGACGGGCAATCAGAGCTGTATTCATCGCCACTTCAAGGCCGAGCGGGTGCATTACAGTCATTAGAAAAAGCAAAGTGTTTGAAAGTTAAAGGGTCAGCTCTGACCGTCAAATCCATACGTTGTCGATTGAAAACAAATCCAGAAAACGAAGACGAATTATCTTTCAACCTGAGCACAGATAAACTGACCAATATTACCAATGTCAGTGGTCAAAATAAGCGCAGATTAGACAGCATACAACAGATTCCGGCCAAAAGACACAGAAGATCAAAATCAGGATCTCGGGTGTCCGTTTTGCAGGATGAGCTTGCGTTCTAGTTGTGTTGGACCCATTGCAAGCTTGTTTGCTCCTCTACCTATGGCGTGCTCTTCTTTTCAGAGGCAAGACAGAAAAAGAGAGAGCTGTATAATGAGAGGTGTTGACTACGTCTTCATCGTGTTGTCATATCTTGATGACTTGATAACGAGAGATTTTGTATATAGGGTTGTATCGGTCTAGTGGTGCGGGTTCTGCGGGGTTGTTCCAATGTAGTAAAAATATCACCCCAAATACATGAACTAAGATTAGCCGTAGTTTGCAGCTAGGCAATTTTCGACTCTGTATTAGGAGTGTTTCGGAGATGATGATGGCAGCCGTATTCTGGGGCAGATGCCAATTGGGTCGATTGCCGGCTTATCATGCCAAGCGAAGCACGCCATCGACTAAGAGCAAGAAATCTAGGCGCCATTTCTTCGTATAGCACAATGACAGTAGAATAACTATTATACATAACGGCTATGTGATCGATTGATAGCAAGAAGACCATCTACGTTATGTAGACAATCATCGTCAATTTTCTAACCGACACCATACAGGAAACGCTACCACGTAACGCACCTTACCCCAGGCGTCACTTTATAGCCAGGCTTTAGGAGCGCCGGCGAAGAATGGCTTTTCATGAGAGGCATAGTTTGGGGTGAGGGATGATCCCCATGATCCACGTACGAACTAGCGATAAACACAACACGCACGAATCGAAACTGACGAAGACTCCATAGCCATCCTGACAAGAAATAGCACGTGGCGAGATTTACGGGATGTCATTCGTTCTCTTTATCACCGAGTACACGACCACATTAGTTGGTGCCTATTCCGGTTCGGTCGGGCCTAGAAAAGGCTGGGCACACGCGCCCGCCAACCCACCTTTTCGTAGGGCCAGAGAGAAGAGAGGGAGAGAGACAGAGCATGGCGCAAGCTCCCAAAGCTTTTTGGCAGCGCTCATCGCACGAACACGAACAGGAACATGAAGACCCATGTGACATCTAATCACGGCAGTTGCTGCCATTTCCTGCTAAAAAATCACGCCTATGCAACGTGCTATCACTACACAATCTTGGAGTGTCTCCGACCGTCTCGTGACTGACTCTGTGGCGACTATAGTTTTTTTGTTTCTGCTCGCAGCGGGAATGCCAAGTGCCAAGAACTAGTTCGCTGGCATAACTGTCGCGTGGATTCGCACTTACCACCGCAATCGCATACGTACCTAATATACTGCGCCTCGGTGTCGGACACTGCTTGACACATCCCGGACGGGCCATGCGATGAAGTCTGCCGACCACAATTGTTAAAAGACGAGACAGCTGTTGCGCCGTGCTTTTGGAAATCTCCGGCGGTCCAGAGTATCGGAAAGGTCCAACCAGTTTGTCTTCTGCCCTTTCTCTCTTCTTTCACCAGGTAGATCAGAAGCTCTTTCGTCGACTATCGTATCAACCAGTCCCAAACTGCACTGGTAAAATGTCCTCATCAGTCGCTCCGGCTACCGTTGCCTACCAGCACTTGCCTTCCTCAGTCGGACCCGCTGGTTCTGGATACCCTCAGATGCGGAACTTGGTTACCTCTAATTCACAGACCTTTGGTCCTGCTGTTGCTTCGAGTACGTCTCCTACGTCGTCTACTTCGTCGGCCTCGTCATCCGGTGGCCGACGCTCCAACGCCTCGTCATACTCATCTGCGTCGAACTCGCCGACATACAAGAGCAATAATGCCTCAGAGAAGAAGCAAGCTTCGGTAGAACAAGTCGATCAGAACAACTCAGATTCTGCCGCCCTTCTTACGTGCCTATGGGGTAGCTGCGCAGACAAGTTCTCTAATGCAGAAGACCTGTATACCCACTTGTGTGACCACCATGTTGGTCGTAAGTCAACCAACAATCTTTGTCTGACTTGTGCCTGGGATACCTGCCGTACGTCGACCGTCAAGCGTGACCATATTACTTCTCATTTACGTGTGCACGTGCCTCTCAAACCCCACAGCTGCGATTTCTGTTCAAAGCCGTTTAAGAGACCTCAGGATTTGAAGAAGCATGTCAAGACCCATGCTGATGATACCGTATTCATGCCTCAGACCGCTGCGGATTACAAGCCAAGTAGAACTACTTGGAAACGCGGTGGTGGTGGTAGCAGCGGCAACAACGGTAGTGATTTTGAAGACCATCGGTTGCTACCTTATGGTATGGCAGCTTCTTACACACACCACGACGCCGCGGCTCCGCACTACTTGTCCCATCATGACTACTATCAGACACATCCTTCGGTCGGTCATCATCAGATGGTTCATGGCGGATTACATCCTTACAATGGTGCTGGTGAGAGCTCACCTCAGCTGTCCAGTCAGCCAATTTACTATGGTGGTCTTGGCCCGGAGCTCCCAAGAGCCAAGCGAGCTTACGACGCCGCAAATGATTTCTTCGACGATGTCAAAAGACACAAGATTGCACCTGTATATGGTCAAGATATGGCTTCTCGTTTGTCTGCGCTTGAGGCGCTCGTTGGTGTGGCTCCTCCTCCCCCTCCTCCTCCTTCGCAACATGACTACTTGGCGCCCAGCACGGCTGCTACTAGTAATGGATACCATGTTCCAGCGCACTCGGTACACTACGGCAATCCAACCACCTCCAGTGGACCCTCTGGCTCCGTACCACCGCCTCATTCGCAGCTACAGCCTCCACACGCTAATTTGCCTGCGCTCAGAACCAAGCAAGAACTGTTAGAGACGGACCACTTCTTGAATCAACTACAATCAAATGTATATTCAGGCTCGTCTCCCCATTATGGTGGCTCTTCTAGCTTGCCATACCCGCAGTCACAAGTTCCGCAGACTACGTTCACTCCTATCAATAACTCTGCGGCGTCGTTCAATAACAGTCCTAGTGTCACGCCTTCTAGCACCGGTCTCTATCCCAACCTTCCTACTGTTAGCAACGGCCAGCATACGTTGTCAGGTGCTTCTGCGCAAGATGTGCACCAGCCATCTCAGCTTGGATCGCGATTTGATCCGTTCCCGAGCCGCCGATTCTCTGTAGGCGCATTGCAGAAAGCTGCTAAACCGCTTGACGATGCCGCTGCGGATGAGAATGTTGATGACGAGATGGATCAGCTTGTGAATGATGTCAAGAGCAGAATGACTTTGACCAGTCGTGTATCTGAGGGCGAAACTGATACCGAGAGAGGGCGAAAGATGCATTTGTTGGTTATCGAAAGATTACGCGCGCTTGTTCAGGTTCAGCTCCAAAATATCCAGGAATAACAATAAACTCCGATTCGTGTTTATTCAATAAGGTTTTGGTAGTTACGTTTTGGTCGCGGAGTGACGGGGACTGGGCATCTTGTGTTATATGTATGTATACTGTTAGCGTTTGGTTCCAATCGTTTGTGTTTGGCTTTTTGGGTTTAGTAGCAGTTTTTTTTACAACCTATTGTTCCTATTGTTCCTATTGTTTTGATTTGTTTTATTTTTACTTTTGTTTTCATTATTTCTAACTTATTATTTTTTTTTGTTTACTTGGGTTTTAGTTACGGCAGTTTGAATATTATACTATGATTGAATTAGATATATGCACACACTTCCATCGCATGGGTTGCTTAAGTTTCCGAAGCATTGACGAGATAAGACGGGTTATAATATTGTTGACGATGAGGTCATAAAATAGATAAGACATGCGATCGAGGCTAATAAGCTGTCGTTAATTGATTGAAGGCCCGCGCGATGAAGATCGGCTCCAAGCCGACCGGGTGGGCATGACATCACGGCTCTCATCACCGCCCCTGCCGATTATTTGGCCTATTGTCTCTTCGCTTCACCCACAAGAATGACATAGTGGGGCGTGGTTTGCGATAATTGTTGATAGACTAAGTTCAGTCGGCGACTCAAAACCAGCTCGGTAGCGCCAACAGGGTCTAGCTTTAAGATTGGATTGACATCACGATCGTCAGTTGTGCCTCGCCGCTTAGCGCTCCGCAACCGAAACGTTTTATCTCGATTTCGAGCGGGTCATTGTCGATCACGGTTGAAACATAAGTATATATAGGTCGCGTAGATACCGGCTTGTAGTAGACCATGTTAATACGATTTAAAAGTCACACTGCTCTGCCGTACTGTTAGTTCGGTAACCCTCCAGAAGCTATCGCATTTCAAAACTTATTCGCATTTAATTCAACCGCCAAGACACATATATCATGGGTGCAATCGTTTCGTGTGTAAGTTACATAGACTGGGTTTCGAAAGGAGAGGGGCAAGCATGTTAAACTGGCTTTCTAGGTCGCCGGTATTTTCGAGACCATCGGAGCGGTGTTAATGGCCATAGTTAACGGAATTGCTTCTGTGATCATGGCCATCGTCAGCGGAATCGCTGCACTATTCGATATCATCATCTCGTGCTTGACTTGCAATGGTTGTGGACGGCGGAGTAGGGTATCTAGTAGCGCTGTCTGACCGTGGTATCCCGCCTGCAGCTCCAACAGCATATGTTATATAAATCGTGACTTCGGTTAATATAGGAGCGGGCGGATCTGATATCTAAACCAGATCCGTGTACTGTAATGTGTTTATTATGACTCGTGTTTTTATCTACTTTAGACGACTAGCTCTCAATAGTATTCATAATCATTTTCTGTCACGTTTTTGATCTTGCCTGATGCCCGTACCACAGTGGTTAAATGCGATCATGTGTACAAAGTGATTTACCAATCTATTTACAAGTAAAATTACATCACAAAAAAACCATTGTAAATTTCATACCCCTTTTACCAAAAATGTAAATAAAAAAAATGATAATAATATGGAAGACGGATTCGCCAGCCGAAATCGTCTAGTAGTACTTCTTCTCCTCAGCGGCGGCCTCACCGGTCGAATCAGTGTCAGCCGAACGGGAGATGCTGTCAATTCCTAGGTCCTCGATGTCCCTCCCCATAACAATGTCGTCGCAGTAAACAGCGACTTCAAGCATGGTCTCCTTGGCAGGGAAAATAGTCATAAGCACCCAGTAGGCAAGCATGGAACCAAAGAAACCGTAAAAGTATCCGCAGTAGTACAATCTAACCATACCCTCAGAAACAGTGATCTTGCTGTTAACCTTGGTAATGAAACCAGGCAACAACGGGACCCACCCAACAGTGAAGGCAGCCGCCGAACGCCAGTTGATACCCCACTTGTTGTATCTGTAGATACCGTTCTCGTTGTACAATTCCCAAACATCGTACTTGCGCTTGTGCACAAAGTAGAAGTCGGAAACTAGGATACCGCAAATAGGAGCCAGCCAGATAGTGTATCCCGACATGAACGACAGGAACGCAGTGGCAGAAGTAAGGATATTCCAGGGGGTTAAAGCCCAGGCACCGAGAAGTGAAATGATGTACTGACCGCGACGAATATTGATGTACTTGGGGAACATGCAGGTCAAATCGTTAGCAGCAGAGATGGAGTTGGCTGAGATGTTCGAACAAGCCTGGGCAAGGAAGAATCCGAATGCACAGAAGAAGGCGGCAGCGCGGCCTCCCCTAGAAGTCCAGTTGTCGATAAACAGCAAAGGATCCCACAGAATGGTTCCGTACAGAATCTTGGAGCCACCAGCACCGACGACACCAAAAAACGCAATCAAGACAGCAGTGAAGGGAAGGGCAATAGCCATGGTGTATGTGTTGCGGACACGCTTTGAGTAACGAGTGAAATCGGGCGAATTGATGGCAAGAGTAGCCCAGCCACCAATGTTCGAGTACACACCTTGCATAAACGCCCAGGATAATGCGGATCCAGAGACAGTGTTGCCCTGACTCCACAGAGAGTTGTTACCAACACCAGCATTGGCAATGGTCCAGCCCATCATGGCGAAGCCGATGATTGGCAAGACGATAGCCTTGAGAGTGAACAGGAATCTGATCTTGTGGATGGGGACATAATGAAGAGGAGCCATAAGCACAAAGTAGATGAAGTAAGCAATCATGAACTGAGTAGTAATGTGGGCGGAAGCGGGGAGCTTGTTCTCGACGTTGTGGAACGATGGCCAGATTGCGTAGATCATAGATCGGACACATTCAGCACCAGTGTAGGTGGAAGTACCGTACCAGAACATGCCAACAACGCAACGCATGAGAATCATGAGATAACTGAAGTAGAAACCAAACGAAGCACGCGACTGAATGGAAAATGGAATTCTATACCGAGCACCGATATAACCGTTCACGGTGACGACAAGACCGATGACGACCTCAGAGATGGCAACGTTGACAAGAGCCAGTTTCCATGACATGCCAATCTGCATAAGAGATGCAGCCTTACGCCAACCTGAAGGCGAGAAGTTATCGGAAATCCAATAAGTGATGTAGTCCATGGCGCTCCAGGTTCTCATCTCTGGAGGAACAGGGTCCAAATCTGAACATCAGTAAATCAGCTCTGTAACCTTCATTTTTTAGGCTAAAGCAAAGAACAACCTACCCTTATTACTGCGTCGTCCACCTTCACCATGATCCTTGATCTCGATCTTCTTGAGAAAGCGGGAGAACATGCCGCCTGACGGCGACGACGGCTCGTAGCCTGTGGTCAAGACACCCGCGACTTCTTTTGACATGATGTGGTTCTATACAAGGCCCTGCTGAAGAACAAAAGTGTCACACTACAGGCTCTTGACCGGGGTCTCACTTGACTAACTAAGAGATGGGATGGCCGGAGAAAAAGGTTGACAGCGGAGACGGGAGCTACATTTTTATATGCTACGAGCTCGACTGGACGATTCGTTCGTTTCCCACACAATCCAGTGTGCGATATACTAACCGAGTGCGAAATCAAGGAAGCTTTCGGACCCAAGCGCACTATTAAGCTTTTCCGCCGAGCAACGGGCAGACTTGTTTTTCGCTGTCGCGGCCGCCGCAGCAGAGACCTCAGATAGCGAGTGATCGAAACCGTAGAGTTGAGAGAGGTGGGACAGGCAATTAAAGCACACTATCAGTCAGGCATCGCACGACCGAAAATGGGCTTCGGCAGCTGAATTCTACTGTTGTCTTGTTGTCTTGTTGTCACGAGCCGGTCAGCAGAATACTGCTAACGAAGACGCCGAAGAGAAAAAAAAGGGCCTGCCAACCAATAAAGGTAGTTCGGTGCCTGTGAGGCGCCAAGAAGCCCTTGCCGGTGCGCTAAACTTGTGTCTGGAAAGGGGAGCTTTGTACGACGCCAACTCAATAAAAATTAATAAACTGTGCCCAGCAGCGGTCAGAAGCCGAGCAAGCAGAGAGGCCAAAATGGTGATTCTACTATCCGGTTTCTTATCAGTCCGGTCTACAAATTTTGTGTCTCGTGCTCGAGCACGAGACACAGATATCTGGTCCACTCGGACTTGATTGGCCGGCCACCATGCAGAACAGACCACAACGGTGCGGAGAGATAAAGTCAGTCTTGAAACTCTTACTGTCCCCGCTTGGGTCGGCGACACCGCTTGCTGTAGGGGGATGGCAAGGAATCTATTACGCCTGGAGAAAAAATCCATGGCCAGAACTAACTAGCACGGGAATTACTCGTGATAATATGGGATCGCCCGCTAATCTCTTTGTTCACACCGCCCGCCACCTAACCGCTAGACAAGCTCTTCGGAGAAGCTTGGCTTGACACGACAAATCATGGCTAGGCATGGCCAGGTCAAGCTTTCTTGACCAACGATAGTTGCTTTTAGCGAAGATGGTGGATGGATTGGCGGTCTTGGCCCATACGAACAAGATATGCGCCCCCAAACACAATTATTAGACTGTCGACCCCCCCGCGAGAACGAAGCCGGAAAAATTGGTCGCACTTGGCAGGCAACGCCGGCGACCCGCCCACCTCCCGCCACGAAGAGACTATTCACGAAGACTGGGACGACTGAACACGAGCTTCGGAGGAAGAAGCCCAACAGCAAAAATAAAAATTAAAAAAAACAAAAAATAAAAAGCAGAAAAGCAGTTGCAAAGGGCAGCGGCGCATGCAGATTGGCACTTGATCGATTAACTTACGCAGCTTACGCAGCAGCTGGCGCTGACAACGAGTCATCCGTCAGTTGTCTTATCACAATCTCGCCGCGCGATCGTCGGACCCGAGGCTGCGACGACAGACTGACTAGTGGGTTAGAACCGCATGGCAGCGATGGCAGGCTACTGCTGATCGTATCTTCCTGACGATGATAGCTTCACACGTACAGGTCTCCGTTTGACAAGCGGGATCCCGGCAGTTGGGCCGAAGGCGTCGTCGTCGCCGTCGTCGTTGTGTCGTCGGCAGAGCAGAGGAGCTGAAGGCGGTCGTTATGGCGTCGGCTGCCGCAGGATGGCGAAAGAACTTTCCTAGCCCAAGATGTGCCGCCGTAGCTGCAAAGATCGACGTCCGGTATAAATCAGGCAGCAGTTTCAAAGTCATTTACTTGATTTGAAATGCCGTGTGATCCCGAACTTGAAAAGATAGCGAGCACGATTGGGTCTCGGGCCCCGAGAAGCGTCCAACTATAAGCTCACTCTATTTGACGGCTGCCGAGGCCGGGAGGCTGCTGATAGGCAAATTGGCCACCCAAGCCTGGGCGGGTCAGCTGGGCGTCAACCCGCCATTGGCCACCCAACAACTACGAGGCTACTCGAAAAGTGCGTGGGAAATCGGAACAGGTCGTCGACGCACAAGATTGCTTAGATTCTTGGCACTCCGTCCGTATCGGCTGGGCCTACATGCCTGCGGAATTGGGAGCGACTCGGAGTCGACGATGGTCGCTGATGGCAGATTAGGCTATATCACTAGCACATTGCCCACACGATAAGAACCGTTGGCATTCTAGATGAGCCGTCATGATGACTATCCTGTCAACCGTGATAAGAGATCGCCGGATGCCGGTCTGGTCGCCAAGGGGCTAGAATATCTATGCACGTGTAGATATGTACATATATATATATATACTTTTTTATACGTTGGGTGTTACCAAGCAGAGTGATGAAGATCAGACGAGCAAAATTGCAAGCATGCCTGAATGCTGCAGACCAATAAGCTCGGCTTCAATCAGCCATGCTCGAGCCTTGCCAGTTATCAAAGCCAGGTCCCACTTGCTATTGGCATACTTGGCCCATTTGGCCCATGCTCTCTTGGCTTATCTGTACTACATGCGCGCACAGGACAGCAGCGTAGGACTGAAATGATTTCTATTTGCGTTAATGACCCAGTAGCTGTAGTCGTCATACGTGAACGCTTCAGACGAATAGTTATGACTGCCTATCCTCAACTTCCAAGCATTTGAGGGCACTTCCACGGAAGAGACAGCTCATCACCACCGCGTACGCTTTAACTAGACATGCTATCTATATTCTGGGCCCTGGTTTTACTTCTACTTACGCGGCAAGCACTAACCGTTGTACGAAGTGGCAGCCTTTTGCAACCGTGCTCAACAGCAGCTAACCTTGTTAACAGTTGGGTCAGAATTCTCGTATTGTCGTATATTTTACAAACTATCTAATTACCATCAAAAGGAAAAAAACAAATTTCGATAGATAGTGTCTTATTGGCTAAAATTTTCTTATCGTATGGTCACAGCTTGCTACCATGCTTAATCCAAAGAGTCGCGTTAGGCCAGTAAATGGATACGGGAAGCAATTCTGCGGCAGAGTCAGACAGTGACATCTAGTGATCGAATGGCTGCGATGGATGGATGGATGACTCGTTCGCCTACAAGCGCCGAGATTGCCGCTGTCATTCGATACCGATAAATCAGGTATCAATCCTATTGGCGGCCATCTGCAATGGGCGCCACGATCCACTTGGGCGCCGGCAAGGTCAGCCATGGAGCGGGTACCTTTTTGCAATACGATTACGACAAGCCCTATCGATTATGAGTCGTGGTCCGGTTATAATTCCGTCGGCGGGCGAATATTGTGGCTATGGTTTAGTGCGTTGGAGTACCTACTAGCGTCATTCTAGTTGGTATCTTGCAGACAGAATGATCAGCCCTCTAATGACAGCTTGGATATGGTTATGCCCCAATTTATTGCCCTGAAATAGTATCACAGTGTGCTCTCAACTATATTCCAATGTCTTATCGGCGCGTCAACAACCCCCCCTTCACCCTCCCATTCTATCGTCATTTATCTTATGCAAACTTGAATCCTTCCCACTCCCAATGCGTAAAATTTTTTTTACCGTCCTTCTCTTGCTCTTCTATTTTAAACCTTCAGTTTGAAATCAAGTCTGAGATTACCCAGGCGTTTTGACCTCGAATCAGCAATATAGTCTTTCTGTTCATCCTCACTCATCGCAACCCACATTCGGTTTCTCTTTATGTTTTCGGCAGTGTAATATTGCCGAATGAGAAGAACCAGAATCATGGAGGCAATATTCAAGCCGATCAGTACACCATTGCCTCGATGATAAAATGGCGCATCGGACTCCTGGTACACGTTGGCAGCAAGGATATTACCACACTGGACGAAAATGTTGTACACTGCAAATCCTAGCGAACGGCGATCAGGATCGTTGGAGTTGGTAGATATCCAAGACATGAGGATAGGATGGTAGTACGGATAGCCCAACAGGAGAGTGATGAATGTGTAACGCAGCCATCTGTTGGAATTATCTGGCGTGACCTCGAGCGCGATCAGCATCGGTAGCACCCACAAAGCCGACAAGATGGCAAACACCCATCTCACACCTTTGCGATCAGACAGCCTGGAGAACAAAATCGTGTAAGAAATGTTGATCACTGCGTACGGTATAGTCAGCAAATTTGCAACCGTTTGGCCGAATCCTAGCTGACGCAATGTGATAGTCAAGTAGTAATTGGAAGTTTGGGCAGGCACGAATGCAATGAATCCAAGAAGGAAGATCGGTAACAGAAATCTGTCCGTCATCGCCGACCATACGTCCTTGACGGACTTGACGAGTCCGGCAGATGAGAACTTAACAGCGTTCTGCTGGTTTCGCTTTGAAGGATCATCCAACGCAACACGGGCCCTCAAAATTGCTGTTTCCCGTTCACTGAACACGGACGAAACCTTTTTGCGTCGAAGCGACGGCATCATGAAAAACGAAGCAATGCCAATTAAAGCACAGATAATGCCCTCAATAAGGAAAAGCCATTGCCAGCCATAGAGACTGCCTCCGAGCTGAATAATCGCACTGGCCAGTAACGCACCGATAACGTTTGTGCCCGACTGTGTAGCCCACACCCATGAAAATCTGAGAGACAGCTCGTTCGATTTATAGAATGATGAAATCCAGAATGTCAAGCCAGGCACGAAACCGCCCTCGCACGCGCCGATAATAGCTCGCGTGAACAAAAACAACGGAGTACCTTTTATGAAAATCTGGAAGACAGAGACAACACCCCAGCAAGTCATAATCACCGGTAGCCACACGTCAGCACCAAACCGTCGGACCAAAGTCTGCGATGGAATCTCTAGAAGCAAAAATAATATCAAGAACACCGTCTGGCCCAGATTGTACTGACTGAGCGATATCCCCGCAAGCGACAAAAAATCAGCCGAAATCGCGTTTTGAATATTATTCCGTGTGAGCTGTAATGAGAAGAACATGATACATGCCCATATCATCACACGCTTGTCCAGTTTTTTCAGGATTATCTCTTCCTCGGCGACTGTCCATGCCTCCCTGATCAGACGTCAGCTACCCAATCTAGCGCCCGTGCATCAAACAGACTATTTAAAATACCTTTTATCGTTGAGTAATCGCTCAATCTCGGCTTCATGATCAAGAGAATCAAACTCAGACTTTGTCGTGGTGCCGTAATCCTTGATGTCGGCACTTCCGTTTTTACTTTCGAGCACCCCCGACGACGACACTTCAGTAATCGATTGCTCGTCTGAACCAAGAGTCGGGGAAGACGACCCTATCAGGGGTGCCGTCTCCAGCCCTTCTACCTCCGAGACGGCCATTTTGCACAGTCCCTTCCGTTCGAACAAAAAAAGCAGATGAACAGTCGGCGACAATTGCTGTGAAAGGCTGGGGAAGCACACAAGCTGAAATAAAAACGGCGCGCTAGTTCTCGAGTAGTCTACCTCACCTGACTCTGGAAACGAGCTCTTTGCGACTCAACAAAGCTCTAGTAACAGTTGCATAAATAAAAAAACTCTACAAAGTTCGACGTACGAAGAAGGTGTCACATATATATAGATTATAAAGCACAGACATTGCACTACTTTGACGGCATATGACGACGCTTTCGGTGTTTACAAACGGCGTGTGCTTGCAATTCGCGTTATGGCCCCGCGATGACGAGCTCGTCAAAGATAGAACAGGAGACCTGAGCTGACCTAACACTACGGTTATTAAGCAGGCAGTACACGAACTGTACCGGCATTAAAATGCAACCAAGACAAAACATCAAGTCAAGATATAGGTCAGATGAAAACGATGCGACGCAGCTAACGTGCCATGCAAGGTGGGATAGTGTCGGTTGCTTATCGTCGATAAGAAAATCTCATGTTTGATCACCGTGTGTCGGGGTCGGAAGAGCGTCGGGTAGGG